>PVLC010010717.1:23942-49597 GCA_004027655.1 Graphiurus murinus | reverse complement strand
TTTTTTTTTTTTTTTTTTTGTGGTACTGGGGATAGAACTCAGGGGCATTCTACCTTCGAGCTGTACCCCCAGCCCTATTTTTTATTCTTTATTTTGAAACCAGGTCTCACTAAGTGGCGGAGTGCCTCACTAGGTAGCTGAGGCTGGCCGCGAACCCGGATCCTCTGGTCTCAGCCTCCCAAATGCTGGGATTACAAGCGTGCGCCACCACGCCCGGCTTAAAATCATATCAGGTATCTTTTCTGATCACAATTGTATGAAAGTAGAAATCAATTAATAGGAAGAAAACTAGAAAATTCATAAACATGTAGAAATTAAACAATACACTATGAAATAACCAAGGAGCCAAAGAATAAGTCAAAAGTTTATTTAAAAATAGCTCAAGAAAAAGGAAAATGGAATTAAAACATATCAAAACTTATGGGGTGCAGTGAAAAAATTAAGAGGGAAGTTTATAGCAACAAGCATCTACATTAAAAGAGAAGAAAGATTTCAATTCAACAATGTAACATCATACCTAAAGGAACTAGGAAAATGAAAACAAACTAAAAACAGAAAGTTAGCAGAAGGAAATTATTAGAGCAGAAGTACATGAAACAGAATAGAAAGACAATTGAAAAACTAAGATTAGTTATTTGAAGATAAAAGGAATTGAAAAGCTTAGAAAAAGAGAAAATCAAATGAATAAAATAAAAAAGGAAAAAGGAGATATTACTACAGATGCTTCAGGATAAGAATGTTTATTAGACACTATGAACAATTATACACAAACAAAATTGATAACATAGAAGAAATGGATAATTCCTACGAGCATATATTTCTTAGGCTTCTCCAGAAAATCAGAGGTGTGTGTGTGTGTGTGTGTGTGTGTGTGTGTGTGTGTGTGTGTGCACGAGCTACTAGGAATTGAACCCAGGGCATTCTCCCTCCAAGCTACACTATCCATTTTTAAAATTTTTGAAACAAGGTCTCTCTAAGTTGCTGAGGTTGGTCATGAACCTGTGATCCTTCTGTCTCAGCCTCTCAAGTATTGTGATTATTGTGCACAATAATAGTTGGCTGTAACATTGCTTTTAGTTTACTATTTTCACAGTTAAAAGCAGTTCTATTGAGCTAGGCATACACTTGTAATCCCAGCATTTGGGAGACTGAGACAGGAGGATTGCAGGTTCTTGGCCAGCCTCAGCTACCTAGTGAGGCACTCCGCAGCTTAGTGAGACCCTGTTTCAAAATAAAAGAATAAAAAATAGGTCTAGGGGTGTAGCTCGGAGGTAGAATGCCACTGAGTTCAATTCCCAGTACCGCAAAAAAAAAAAAAGCACTTCTATTGTTCTATTGGTTTCCATTTGGTCTTTCTCACTAGAATAGCTCTCATTCCATAGGTCAGGGAACCAATGTGTGGATTCTACCAGCTGTTGAGTGTGTCTGTTCCAGTTATGGGTTTTGGAACTTGGGAAATAACCACAGGATGGGTTGACAGACCCTCTGTACCCACTTTGAGATGGAGCTGAGCTAAAAGTCCACTGATTACCTAGAATTTGCATAAGTAATCAAATTAGTAGAATTGATTACCCCTACTTTGACTAGGGAACCACAGTGATTTGAAGGTCACCTGAAATTAGTGTCAGTTTAAAACCACTGTTCAGGAGTATCCCAATTCTAATTATTTCCTTTTCCCTAATGGACTGGTAAAAGGCTATAGGTCCTTGCAGGGAAGACTAGGATAAAGATTAACAATAGAAAATTTCAGTACTATACCAGGATCCTTCCTTGAGGGATCGCTTATTCATTGAAGGGGTTGTGAGTTAGTAAACTAGCAAAAGTCAGGGAGTTAATTTGGTATGTTTTATGGCACTGGTTAGGTTTTGTCCACTTGATCTAAAACTTTTTTGTTTATACAGATCAAGTAAGAATTTACAGGGCTCCCTATCTATTTCATATCTACAATCACTGTGGTCAATTAGACAATGTTATAGTTGTGCACAATTCAGACTACTCAGATTGCTGCTCTGACTACTCGGATTGCTGCTCTGACTACTCTCCTTTACAGTAGCCATGCCACCCTGCCTTGTTAAAATTTGGGACAGTGGAGTGATGCCACTTTTCCTCTGTCACCCCAGGATCCAATTACTCCCACAGCATTTAGAATTACTCCCAATTCAGTGACCACAGTTCTCACTGTAAGGGCTGGTCTACAGAGAAGAAAGATAACAGAGCTCTTCAAAAATGCTGGGGCTGTTCTCACAAATTTATTTCTCACAGTATTGGAGAAAGGTATGTCTTCTGGATTATTCCAGTATGGGTTTCAAATGACGAATACATGCAAACATTTCTTTCTACAGAAAACTTTGGAACCCACTCTTCTGCATTAAACCAAGGCATATCTTACATTTCCAATTTGCCCACCACGGGACATCTTTTGGTCCACACTTCAGCCAACCAACAAAACAAATTGTTAGAGATTGCCCTTTCTAACTTCCCAAGTTGCAACATTTGATGCAAAAGCTCTGCTAAGTAAGCCCATGTCTATAAATTCATCCTGATACAACTTTATATTATTTCTACCATTATCCCACAGTCTTAGAATCCATTCCCATACATATTTCCTGGATTTATGTCTATATAAATTAAAATATCCAGGTAGTTCTTTTGGGTTGTACCACACCTCCTCATGGATCACACTTTGTAGCACATCTTTCTGGGACCACTGGGACATAAGTATATTTATAAGTCTAAAAGCAAAGAAGGTTAATTAGGAATGGGTTATGAGGAGAATCAGCATTGTCTTGCATGGCAACCACCTCAGAAGAGGTCATTACCCTCAGATAGCGGTGGAAAGTCCATACCATTATAGCTGAGAGTTCAACATGCATTATAATTCAGCTAGGCATAGGATGTGGTTCTGTGTTTGTCTTTTAGCACTTACAATCCTGCTGAAAGAGGAGAAGTGCTGCCTTTGGGACACACATAGAAGCTCTTAAGTCATTTATGCTGTGTTTGAGCTGGAAATTAAAACTCCTGAGCTTATCCTTTTCTTGAACCACTTTGTCCAGTGACCTAAGGAGACACCAGCCAGCATTGTCATAGTTATTAGTTTCCATAAGTACTTGGATGAGTCATCCAACTTATAGCTTCATAATAATGACTGATGAGAGCTATCCTATGTAGATATTTTGTGTGTCTCTTTTGACAGATTATGCCATATGTTAATAAAGTTAAAATTTGGGGTAGGAGAATGGGGATTGAACCCAGACATATTCTACCTCTGAAGTATACCCCCAGCCTTTTTATTTTACTCTGTGTATTTATTTTTAGCCTTGAATCATGTATCTAAGGTGACACAGTACAAACCATGATACAAATCAATTGTAACAGACTATCCCATAATTTATACATACTGATTTAGATCATCATTTGGAATTACTCTGGGTTTTGACTCCTACAAACAGGGCTATTAAGAACATTCTTGTAAGCCGGGCGTGGTGGCGCACGCTTGTAATCCCAGCATTCGGGAGGTTGAGACCAGAGGATCTGGGTTCGCTGCCAGCCTCAGCTACCTAGTGAGGCACTCCGCAACTTAGTGAGACCCTGTTTCAAAATAAAAGAATAAAAAATAGGGCTGGGGGTGTATCTCGGAGGTAGAATGCCCCTGAGTTCAATCCCCAGTACCGCAAAAAAAAAAAAAAGAACATTCTTGTATAATACCATTGGTGAATATATATATATAATTTCATTGGTACACATTTATTTATTTATTGGTACTGGGGTTTGAACCGAAGGGAATTCTACCTCCAAGCTACACCCTCAACCCTATTTGTTTTTAATTTTTGTTTTTGAAACAGGGAATTGCTAGTTCGCTTAGGGCCTTGATAAATTACTGAGGCTGGCCTCAAACCTGTGATCCTTCTGTCTCTGCTTCCCAAGTACTGGGATTTGGCCATTCACCACCATACCAGCCTTTTTTTTGAAACTGGGTCTTGCTAAGTTGTTGAGGCTGATATCAAACCTGTGCTTCTCCTATCTCAGCCTCCCAAGTACTAGGGATATAGGTGTGCATCACTGCATCCAGCTAATAAAATTAATTAAAAAAAAAGTAAAGCAGTGGGGAGTGTGACACCTGGAATTCATGAGGACAAACTGGATCTTCTGAGGCTATTCTGGAACTTTTGTCTGTCTCTCATCTCCCCTAGCCTTGCTGATCCAGGAGATGGGTGACATGCTAGAGAACATGGTGCTCTTTACCATGGAACTGCAGCATACCTGGCCCAAAACAAAGAGAAGTTGAAGAAGGACATCTTGTGGGAGTTAGTGGATCTGTTGACCTATGTGCTTCCCCCTAACAAGCTGAGCCAGCAGATTAGTGACAATATGCCTCAGCAATCACAGTGCTTAGCTCCCTGATTTGATCATCAGAGAATTTAAAAACATGGCTGCAGCCTGATGCGGTGATGCACACCTGTAATCCCAGTAGTTGGGGAAGCTGAGACAGGAGGATCACAAGTTTGAGACCAGCATTAGCAACTTAATGAGACCCTGTTGTGAAATAAAAATAAAATAGGGAGGTGTGGCTTGGATGTAGAAGGCCCCAGGGTTCAATCCCTACCACCCCCCCCAAAAAAGAAATAAAAATAAAAATGGCTGCTTTTTCACTTTTGCCTTACAACTCTTACACAATTTCCTTTGTGACCAATCCTTACCTGTAACTATATAGGGAAAGGTATTCTGGGAAATATAATTTTAGAAAATCTAAGGTGACACAGTACAAAACCATGATACAATTCCATTGCAGGACTATCTCATAATTTATACATATTGATTTAGATCATTGTTGGGAACTACTCAGGTTTTGATTCCTAGAAAAAGCTATTAAGAACATTCTTGTATAATACCATTGGTGAGCATACGAAGACATCTCTGTTGGGTTTATACATGACAGTGGAATTGTTGGGTCATAGGACATGTATGTTCTCAGGTTACTTGACACTATCAATTTTCCAAACTGTTCACAACCAATTTAGAAACATACCATCAGTGTATTAGTATTTGAGTTGCTTCATTTATTTCTCAATTCTTATTATCTTTCTCATTTTAAACTTTCTAGTAGATATGTAGTTGCATCACATTTGAGCTTTAGATTTACCATTCTATTATTTGTTTTCTGGTTTTTCCATATATTTTCATTCCTCTGTTTCTTTTTTTCTTTTTTTAGGGGTTAAGTTAATTTGTTTTCTAATTCCACTTAAATTTATCAATTGGCTTTTGAAATACACCACCATGTGCTATTTTTAGTCATTAATCTAGGGTATAAAATAGTGTTCTTAACTTTTCACTGTACACTTAGAGCTTTTATCATATGACTTCACATAAAATGTAGAATATTTGTATCCAGATTTGGTCCATTTGTGCCTTTCTACCAATGTTAGTGAAATAGTTCCCATATGTGTATTTTTATGTACAATATAAACCTCTTAGTTATATTTTGCATTAGTCATATGTACTTTAAAATAATTAAGATATTTACCCTTCTTGGTGTTCATTCCTTTTATTTTTATAGTCCTGGGGATTGAACTCAGAGGCATTCTACCTCTGAACTATACCCAAGCACTTTTTCAATTTTTTGTTTTGAAATAGGGTTTCCCTAAGTTGCTGAGAGTCCCACTAAGTTGCTGAGGCTGGTCTTCAACCTGTGATTCTCCTGTGTCAACCTCCCAAGTACTGGAATTACAGGTATATGCCATGGCATCTGTCTTCTTAATTTTGTTTTGAAAGTCTGAAATTTCATTGATTTTATTTTACTTTAGCCTGAAAACTTTCTTTACCATTTCTCCATTGCAGGTCACCTGGCAATGAATAGCTCAATTTTCATTGTTCTGAAAGTGTCTTTGTTTTCCTTTCATTCTTGAAGGATAGTGCTAGATATATAAATATGGGTTAACAGTTTTCCCCCTTAGCAATTTTTTTTGGTACTAAGGATTGAACCTAGGGACATTTTAACTCCAAAATACACCCAAAGCTCTTTTTTAATTTTTATTTTGAAACAGGGTCTTGCTAAGTGCTCTGAGACAGGTAAGATTGAAACCAGCCACTTAAAATTTTTAAATGTTCTCTGTACAACTCAATATTTACTTTCCCTCCCCCAGGGACAAGCAAAGAGCTGGTTGTTGTTCCAGTTGTACCACACTGAGCTAGAGAGGAGGCACTCTCCTGGGTTGAGTACATACTGTCTCAATCCTTCGATTCTATTCTCAGTGGCACTCAGGCATCTAGAATATGCCTAGTCAACCAAGAGTCCAGCCCTTGAAAAAATGGAATGTTGGATGCCAGAGTCCAAATTTTTCCTTCCCCAAGGAGAGAGTGGGCACATGGTGTTCACGCAAAGGATGAAATCCTAACATCTGTGACAATATGGATGTAATTGGAGGTCACTATGTTAAGTGAAATAAACCAGGCACATAAAGACATAGGATGGGAGAAAATAATATATAGAAGAAATAATTTTGAAAATTTTCACCACAAACAAATTGTAAATGTTGCCAGTAATGGTGGCACATGACTGTAATCCCAGTACTTAGGAGGCTGAGACAGGAGGACCTCAGGTTCAAGGTCAGCCTCAGCAAGAACTTCAGCTATCTAGCAAAACTCTGTTTGAAAAAAAAAATAAAAAGGTCTGGGGTTGTAGCTCAGAGGTAGAGTGCCCCTGGGATAAATGTTTAAGGAGAATCAATATGTTTTATCCATTTTAAATATTACACAATGCTTACATGTACCAAACATTATGTGGTACCCCATTAATATGTACAAATTTCACGCTTTGTGTATCACAAAAATAAAAAATAATAAAACTTAAAAGCTAGGTATGGCACACATTTAGAGTGTTCTGCTTTTTTGTGATAAAGAAGGTAAGCATATATATATATTGCATAAATGATGGAAAAATATAAAAACAGATCAAAATGGGGTAAAAGGGGAGAGAGAGTGAGATTTTTCAATGTGTACTAAATGTTTACATGGATCAAACATTATGTGGTACCCCATCATGTAGAGTTATGCCTTTGAATCATTTGAGTATATTACCTTCTTAAGTTTTCCAGACAAAAAAGTGATTATCTATGAAAACAGAAATAGAGAAGATGTGTCAGGAGACTGATGTTTTGCATTATATCTTTGACACAGTTTGAGTTTTTAAATCATGTTCATGTTATTTAGCTTTAGAGGGCAACTACCAGAAGAATTAAAATGAACACTGATATAAAATGTTTATTTTAGCCGGGCACACGCTTGTAATCCCAGCATTCGGGAGGCTGAGACCGGAGGATCCAGGTTCACGGCCAGCCTCAGCTACCTAGTGAGGTACTCCGCAACTTAGTGAGACCCGGTTTCAAAATAAAGAATAAAAAATAGGGCTGGGGGTATAGCTCAGAGGTAGAATGCCCCTGGGTTCAATCCCCGGTACCGCAATAAATAAATAAATAAATAAATAAATAAATAAATAAATAATATGTTTATTTTCAGGATGTCCGAAAATGGAGAGGAGTTGGACAAGGGATATTGCATTTTAATGATTTCTTTTTTTTTACCTTATGCTTGTATTTATTGGTTAAAAATTAAAATAGAACACCCAACCCTGCAATCTCAGAAAAACAATAGCAGAAAGTAGAAATTTATATAGATAAAAAGCAGTCACAAAAAGGGACTGTGTTTACTCTGTAATCTTTCCAAGTCAAAACTGTTTCCTTCATTCTGGGTTAAGATAATGTATTTTGCTAAAGTAATCAAGATTCGACCTCTTCAACAGGAAGAGCAATGTCTGGTTGTGACAGAGATACAATTAATCTTCAAGAAATGTATATGCTAAACACCATTCCATGTCAATTTTTATACATTAATGTCATTTTAAGCTGCTTAATACATTCAATAGCTTGTAGACACTGCAATTGAACGACTATCCCTTTTGATGGACATTTCTGGTATTTCTAGTAACAAACAATGCTACAGTAAACATTGTTCACATCATAAATCATTGCAACCATGTGCAAGAATAGACTCCTAGAAATAGTATTAGTGGGTCAGAGAGCATATTGTTTTCTAGATTTTCCACAGTGAATATGTGTATCTTTTGTAATCAGAAAAAGTAAACAAAAATAACTGTAAGATGAAGGTCCTGTATTCTAGTATTTTGTAGTTTGTATAATACAAGTTTTTAACCTTTCAGATTCCATGAGAGTCTAAAGAAGAGGATTCATATTAAAATACATCATGGTGACTTGTCATGACTGGCTCATTGTAAACTGTGAAGAGTCATTGCTGTCTCAGACACACAGAGACATATGTCTGGGAGGAATTTTTTTTGTTTTAAAATTAAAACATTGTTTTAATTTGATTAAATATTAAGATTCTATTTAAAATTTTCTTTGTTTCAATAGAACTCTTCAAATTATAGCTTTAAAATCAAACAAAAATCAAGCAGTTATCTGCTGTGTTTATGTAACTTTGCTTTGCATAACATCAAGTGTGATTTGGAAAAAGTTTTATTTTGTCAATTGGTTGAAATTACTAAAAGAATTGAAGGCCTACATTATAACGACCCTAGTATGACCCCAAAGGCCATGGCATCATTATGATCCCTTGCATTTAGGTATTGTAGGAAATTAGAAAATTTGAACATACAAATTCTTATTTTATCTGAGAGCCATGTGTATTCCCTGTATTACAGGGATAGTCATTGTATCTCTTAAATCCAGTTTGTGTTTTGCCTGTGTAGACACAGTTTAAGAAAACTTCTGTGATAAATCTTTAGTGAGATAACAGATTCCCCCACACATACAATAATTCCTCTCTACAATAGGAAATGAATATGACCTAAATAGTCTTATTGAGAGGTTGGAGCTGAGGCAAGAAGCTACTCCAGATTTTTCTATTGTGCCAGTCCATCCCAAAATAGCTCTTTCATGCATTCCCTTCCACTACTTCTCATACTTTTCTCAAGAGTGGTATTGTTGTGGATGAACACGGGTGTTTAGAAGAGAGGTGAAGATGAAAGATGGTGCTTAAGTTGGGGAAAATGTAGAATGAGAATAGAGGAGGTCAGTTGTTGGCTGATCCAGCCAGCTCCTTTCATATGTCTGTTTTAAAATACCATCTTGAGCAAGCAACTCAAGCACACCATTCTGAGGCCAACTCAGGAAAAGGGGTTACTCAGGCAATGGTACAGGAAATTAAAGAGGCTGGTAATCGCAACTGCAACTGAAAGAAAGCTTTAAAACATGTTAAGGACCAACTACTTCCTTTGACTGTTTTGCTAAAATAACAGCAAAAATAAAAATGGTGAGATATAAGTGGCATATTGAATTTTTCTTTGTTTTTTTTTTCAGATTGGTTAGTGTGAGAATGTCTGACCTAATTAGACAAAAAAAAAAAAAAAGACTGGGTATAAACTAAACAGTAGTGCTCAGTTCCTAGTTTACCCCAAATTTACATGTATTTGTGTTTAGTTCTATTATTTTTAATTGTCTAATTTTACCATTAATGCAGTTAATAACTAAATTTGGTTTTGTTTTCTAAGCAAATACCAAATGATCATGAGATATATGAGTAAAAGGGATGCAAGTATATCATTAAAATAGGTGGCAAATAATCCAACTACAAAATTTACATGCTGAGAACTAAGAGTTGACTTCTTATTAAAATTACACACCTATAATCCCAGTACTTTGGAGGCTGAGACAGGAGGATTGCAGGTCTGAGGCCAGCCTCAGCAACTTAGCAAGACCCTCAGCAATTTTGCAAGACCCTGTTTCCAAAACTGGGATGGGGTGGGGCGCTGGGGGTGTAGCTTGAAGGCCAAATGCCCCTGGGTTCAATCCCTAGCACTGAAAAAAACACATTCATAGTTTCTCAAGAGACTAAGGATAGAATTACTATATGACCCAGAAATTCTACTCCTAGACTATGGAAACATGTGTCCACACAAACATATACATTATTGTTCATAGAAGCATTATTCATAATAGTGAAAAAGTGCAAACTGCCTAAATGCCTTCCAAAAGGTGAACAGATGAACAAAAATGATATATCCATACAATGTAAATATCATTCAGTCATAAAAACAAATGAAGTATGGATACACTGCTACGACATGAATGGACCTTGAAAATGTTATACTAAGTGAAAAGAACCCAAACATAAAATGTCAAATATTATATGACTCCATTTATATGAGACATAAAACCCATTGGTGGTTGCCAATTCATACTTAATTTGGTATGGGTTATGTATGAGCTTTCCCACTGGGGTGATGAAAAAGTTCTATAATAAGGCAGTGGTGATGGTTGCATGAGACTATGAATATACTGAAAATCATTGAACTATGGACATTAAGTGGATGAATTGTGTAGTATGTGAATTACATCTTAATACAACTGTTACCAAAAAAGGAAGAAACAGTTAACACAGGTCAGGGAAGGAAAGCAGGTAGTAAATGACCATTGTATCTCCCTGGGAAATCTGACAGTTGGAGTTTCTCTTCAGACAACTAGATCTAATGGTGAGCCTGTGAGCATAACTGGATTTTAAGCCCCTTAAACTGCTGTCCTTAGACCTTTGGGATTTTAGCCAAGCACTTGAATGACTCCAGCAGTTTCAAACTGTCACAGACCTAGGGAAACATCTTGAGCTGGGAGAAGTGGGGTGCTCAGTTTTCATATTGATTGGCTGAATCTCTAGCTAGTTAAGTCCAAGAGTGAAGTCAGCTACCATCTAGCTGATGTACATCTTGGGGTCAAGTCGAGGCTGGGACCTCCTGAGAGAAGAGCAAAACAAAAGGTTGGTGGGAAACAATCCCACATCTGAGATGCCCTTGAAATAAGTACAGAGATGGTCAATAGCTAGGCCTGTTAGAGGAGATCGATAAATACTAACTACAAAATTATTCACAAACAGAAAAAATGTACATGAATATTTTATTCTATCTTAAAGCCTGTAGCCATCTTACCAATCTCCTGATTTAAAGCCAAGACTTTTTCTCTAAGTGTGAATATGCTGATGCACTTTTCTCATCTTTCGCATGTAAACAGCACATTTATACTTCCTGTGATTTCCAGTCTCTATTTATAATGGATAAATAACTTAGAGACATTTGAAAGTAGAATCTTTCTATATTTTTATCTCTTCTCCCACCTTTATAGGTATCTCAACCATAACTAATTTGACAATGACATTTTTAGCCACTTGAGTCTTTTAATTATTTCTATAGCATCAAATATAATTTTTATTAATGTACCTTTTTAATAACTATATCTACTCAATTTGCATTATAGTTATACAATAATGAACAGGTACTTTTCAACTTACAATGGAGTCATATCCCATTAAGCCCATAATAGGTAGAAAATATCCTAAATTGAAAATACATTTAACATCTGGGTGTGGTGGTGGTACATGCCTGTAATCCCAGTACTTGAGAGGTTGAGACAGGAGGATCACAGGTTTCAGGCCAGCCTCAACAATCTAGTGAGATCCTGTTTCAAAATAAAAAATAGAAAGTGATGGAGATATAGCTCAAAGGTAGAATGTCCCTGGGCTTAATCCCCAATACCAAAAAAGAAAAGAAAATACACTTAATGAATGTAAGCTAAATGTACTCAGAACACTTGCATTAGCATACTTGCAGTTGGAAAAATTATCTTACATAAATTGTATTTTGTAATAAAGCATCGATCGACTCTTACATAACTTATTGGGTACTTCACTGAAAGTGAAAAACAGGAAGGTTGTATGGGTACTTACCATTAACATGTAACAGGAGATAGGGATGTGCATATTATCAATATGGTGGGATATGAAAACAATATCCAAGAAACACTGGCAATACAGTCCACTGTAGAGTATGGATGGTTTCACCTCATGATTGTGGGGCTGACTCAGAGCTGTGGCTGGCTGCCCTTGCCAAACATCACCAGAGTATTATACCACATATTACCAGCCTGGGAAAAGAACAAAGTTCAAATTTGAAGTATGGTTTCTACTGAATGTTTATCATTTTCACACCATTATAAAAAATTCCAAGTTGAAAAATCCTAAATTAAACCATTATAAATTAGGGACCATCTATGACTATTAAAATTGGTGTTATCAGATTCAAGGACAGACTCAGCTAACTTTTAAAAGGTATAGCACTCAAATAGAGGAGAAAAAAGTGCTCAACACTGATCTGAGGGAATCCTACCCCCCCATGTACAGAAACCTCAGCATTAGTGAGCAAATTAGATGCACAGGCTGCAAAGCATCTGTTAGTCCGTCAGATTGGATCAGTGGGGGTTGATCAAGAGACCTGTTGTATTCACTTCACCTCTTGGCCAGAAGAGAAGAAAATTCTACTCTTTATATATATATCTGCTCCTGAGTGATTAGAGCTGAAGATTTGAACCTGGATCCTGTTTACCATCCTCAATCATGCCAGGTGTGATGGGTTGGCATTTAGATGTCCCCAGTGATCCCAGTCTTCTGGCAGTAACATCTTGTATAATCTCCATCTCTCCAGTGTAGGTAGGACCTATAACTTACTTCTAACCAGCAGAATGTGCCAGGGATGAAGGGGTGTCACTTCCATGATTACATTACATAAGACAGTAACTTCCATTTTGCCAATAGACTGTATTGCCTTCTCAGATTTCATGATTTGATGAAACAAGAAGCCATGTTAGAAAGGCATATATGACAAGGAAATGAGGTGACACTGGCTAACAGCCAAGAAAGAACTGAGGCCCTCAGTCTAACAGACCACAAGGAAGTCAGTGCAGACAGTAATCATGAGATCTTGGAAGTAGATCCTTCCCAGTCAAGTCTCAGATGTCACTCTAGTACCAGCCACTACTTGGATTGCAGCTCTGTGAGATACCCTAATGCAGAGTACTCAGCTAAGCCATGATTGGACTCCTAAGGCTGGGAAATAATAGTTATGAGAGTGGTTTGAGCTTTTTTTTTTATAGTGCTGGGGATTGAACTCAGGGGTATTCTACTTCCAAGCCACACCCTCAGCCCTATTTTATTGTTTTTTATTTTGAAACAGGTTATTGCTAAATTGCTGAGGCTGGCCTTGAATCTGCTATCCTCCTATCTCAGCCTTCTAACTACTTGGATTATAGGCATGTGCCACCATGTCTGGCCTTGAGCTGCTTTTTTATAAAATCTCAGACTAAATACTGTTATAGTTTGGCTCTGGAATGTCCTACAAAGGCTCATGTGTTGAAAAGTCAGTACCTAATGCAGCAATGTTGGAGAGTGCATTTAGGAAATGATTGGATCATGAAGGCTCTGACCTCATCAGTGGATTGATCCGTTGATGGATTTATAGCAGACTGGACAATTGGGAGGTAGAGGAAACTGTAGGAGATGGGACCAACTTGAAGGGAGTGGGTCCTTGGGGATGTGCCCCTGGAAACTCTATCTTGTCCCTGTCCCCTTCCTTCCTCCATCTATATGCTTTCTGGATGTCATGAACTGAGCAGCTTTACTCTGCTACATCATTTTCCCATGATATTAAGCCTCACCTCAGACCCAAAGCAATGGGGTCATGCAACCATGGACTGAAACCTCTAAAATTGTGAGACAAAAAAATCTTTCACTCCTCTAAGTTGTTTTTCTCAGATATTTAGACACAGTGATGGAAAGATGACTAACACAAATACTAATACTGCTTACTTCAGAATATTTGACTTTGCATCATTCTGGTGGGGTGACTAATATTGTTGTATGTGCCAGGAGAATGAATAGAGTAAGCAATAAGACATGGCAAATATTTCTTTCAAAACAGTTTCTATAAGCTGAAGTATTTATAGGTGAAATGATATTCCATCTGGGATTTGCTTTAAAATTGTTCAGTAGAAGTTGGGTGTGACAGGTAGCAGGGTGGAGTTACGAAGTGTGGGACAGGTTGAGCCATGTATTGATAATTATTGAAGCTCAGGAATACGTATATATGGAAGCTCATTATATTATTCTGTCTACATTTGTGTATGCTAGTAAATTTCCATAAGAAAGCAAAACAATTTCTTTTTTTATTAAAATTTTATTTTATTTTTTTAATTGGTGTTTTATTTTTTTATTGGTGCATTGCAATCATACATCTGTTAGGTACAAGCTGGTAAAGGCATATATGCACATATCTTTCACTTAACCCTTCCCCAATTCCTGCCTCACTCCCTCGCCCTCACTCCTTCTCAAGTTCAGTTTAGTGATTGACTTTCATATTTTCGTGAAAGTACATCATGTGCATTAGGGTGTTTCCCTCCCCCCTCCATCACCTTCAGTTAAGCCACCTTCTTTGCTCATCTAAGGTTTCTCCTTCTTTGTCTAGAGTCCCTCTTTCTCCCTAGCTTCCGAATATTAGGGAGAGCATACAGTTTTTTACTTTTTGTGACTGACCAATCTCACTTAGCATAATGTTTTCCAGTTCCATCCATTTCCCTGCAAATGACATGATTTTGTTCTTCTTTATGGCTGACTAAAATTCCATTGTGTGCATATCCCATAGCTTTGTAATCTATTCATCTGTTGATGGACATCTTGGCTGGTTCCATAGTTTGGCAATTGTGAATTGTGCAGCTATAAACATAGATACACATGTATCGGTCTGATAGTTTGGTTTCCATTCTTTTGGGTAGATGCTCAAAAGATATTGCTGGATCATATGGCAAGTTCATTCCCATTGGTCTGAGGAACATACCTCAACATCATAAAGGCAATATACAATAGGTCCACAGCCAATATCATATTAAATGGGGAAAAACTGCAAGAGTTCCCACTAAAAACAGGAACAAGACAAGGATGTCCATCATCACCACTTTTGTTCAGAGACAACCACAGCAATTTAGCAAGACCCTCTTTTAAAATAAAAATGAAAAGGGTTGCGGGTGTAGCTCAGAGGTACAATGCCCTTGGGTTCAATCCCCATTACAAAAAAAATACATTAATAGCATATTTTAGAATTTACAAAGTGTTGTCATGCACATATTGCTTCACTTAAACTTCTCATGACTACCCCATAAGGGACATATTTGCATTTTAAAATGTGAAAATAGGGATTCAACAAAGTGGAGCAGTTTGTTTGGTGTCACACAGCAAGTAAGTGATCAAGTCAGAACACAGACCCTCATCTTACAAATATGTGATAGGCATAATGACATAGCACCTCAATCCCTCCTCAAGGAAGGACATACTGCCCAGTTGTGTGGAATTTGGTCAGCAGACAGCCTCCAACTGTCAGCTCCTTCTACACCTTCAGGGAATCACCTTTCCTTTAGGTCACACCTTTCCAGGCACCTCCTGCAGCTGGTTACTAAGAAAGGCAGAGCTATGAAGATGTGGCCATTTTTGCTTTATACAGAGTAGTTCAATGAACATTATTTGCTCAGAGTTCCCTATTGGTATAGCAGTTCAACTTCTCTCCCTGCCTAATATTGCTTCTTCTCTATTCCTTATGCAATTGTTTATCCCTAATATATATATTTTGCACCCCAAACTCCAATTCCATGTGTGCTTCCAGAAAACCCAAGCTGCAACAACTGTGGTCCAACTGTTTTTGGTCTGAGAAAGCAGCCATTAGGGTGGGTTTTGGGAGCTGGATCACTCACCTCTCAGGTAGAAATGTGAAGCCCCCATCAGCAATAGGTAGAACACAAATGACCTCTGGAACCAAGAAGCAGTTTAATGTGCATTGGAAATGGGCTAGTGGTTGTAATAATACAAAGCATTTGAAATATAGGGAAAGAATATGAACAACATGGCTACCAAGTTCACATGATTTCAAGTTTAAGAAGTTTCTGAGGGTAACAGGCAATTAAAATTTAGGTTTGAATGCTAAGAAAGTGTCTTTGGTCATATGTAAAAAAGCTTTCCTATCTTCTATTTGAGAAGGGTAGAGAACTCTGAAAACCAAACCCAGGACTTAATTATGAGAGTGGCTGGATTTAAGGCTGAATACTTAGCCAAGAGAGGCCCTTGGTTTGGAAAATCTGGCATCCTGATACATGGATTGGATCACCTAGTTAAGTGTTCACAATATTTTTTTTTTTTTTTTTTTTTTTTGCGGTACTGGGGATTGAACTCAGGGGCGTTCTACCTCCGAACTATACCCCCAGCCCTATTTTTTATTCTTTATTTTGAAACCGGGTCTCACTAAGTTAAGGAGTGCCTCACGAGGTAGCTGAGGCTGGCCGCGAACCCGGATCCTCCGGTCTCAGCCTCCCAAATGCTGGGATTACAAGCGTGCGCCACCACGCCCGGCTAAGTGTTCACAATATTTTGACTCCTTATACTCCCTTGAACCTTCTGAGCCAGTAGACATGGCCCACCCTATCCCTATTAAGAGGTAGCGCCTTACCTAGCAAGACCCTGTTTCAAAAATAAATAGGGAGCTGGGTATGGTGGTGCATGCTTGTAATCTCAGTACTTGGGAGGCTGAGACAGGAGGATCTCAGGTTTGCGGCCAGCCTCAGCTACCTAGTAAGGCCCTCTGCAACTTAGTGAGACCCTGATTCAAAATGAAGAATAGAAAATAGGGTTGGGGGTGTAGCTTGGAGGTAGAATGCCTCTGAGTTCAATCCCCAGGACTAAAATAAATAAATAAATAAATGGTAGAATGCCCCTGAATTAAATCCTCAGTACAAAAAAAAAAAAAAAAAAAAAAAGGTAGCACCTCACTACCAACATGCTGGAAGATTATGCAGATGCCTTTTTCCAAAAGGCACTCAAGATCCGCCCCATCTCCCTTTCAGGATCCTAGCCTTAGATTTGAGTCTAAACATAATTCAGCTACTGGGGCAGCTGAGATAGGAAGATCACAGAGATTGCTGAATCTGATAAGTGAGGAAAAGAACTAGACTCCAAAGAAGCTGAAAGTATTAGCTAGCATGTCCCAGCAGGAGAAAGGGGAATTTATGTGAAACTGGATTATGGGATGGGAGGGGAAAATTACTCAACTGGAAGAGTTTATTGACTTGATAGTTATGTCCTGAGATACCGTATTTCAAAATCCGGTTAAGCTCACCAAGAAGTGGTTGAATTTTCTACTAGGATGACTCCTAGAAGTCTGAGAGCCTATGCTAAGTGAAGTTGAAATGTTATAATTGCTAATAGTAAGAGTGGCATATAGTAGAGAGGTGGATTAAAAGGTTCAAGGAAGCTGGGCGTAGTGCTGCACACCTCTAATCCCAGTACTTGGGAGGCTGAGACAGGAGGATTGCAGGTTCGAGGACCGCCTCAGCAACTTAGCAAGGCTCTCAGCAACTTAACAAGACCATGTTTCAAAACAAAAAATAAAATAGGGCTAGAGATGTAGCTCACAGGTAGAACGCTCCTGGGTCCTGGGTTCAATTCTCAGTACCACAAAAAAAAGAAAGAAAGAAAAATAAAAGGTTTAGTGATGACCTCCTCTGTAGGCTTGAAGTAAAAGTTGTTATAAATTTAGCTGACTGATATTGTAGATGATAAGATCTAAAACAAAAGAGTCCAGGTAGTGGCACTTAATAGTCAGAAACCAAGAGGTTTCAAGTATAGAATTCAAGGGAGCCTGGATCAAGAGAGTTTGGGAGATGGTAAGAATATGATATCTCTAGAGGCATACTTCATGGGAAGCTGAAAAGAGCTTCTAGTGGGAGAAAAATCTGCAAAGTCAAGGGCAGACACTTCACTAAAAACTTATGATTCCTGGTACATCCTCTAGATCTGAGCCAGTTTTTAAACCCAGAACTCAGTGAGATTGGGTAGCTAACAGAAAGGACTCTGCTGTGATTCTTTTTTTTTCTTCTGTAAAAATACTTCTGGATATTTATTTGGATAATTTTGTACTGGTCAAAGAGTATTTAGACATTTTACGGACCATTGGACCTAGAGTCTAAGTTGATATAGATACCTACAGATCCAAAATACCATAATGGCTCACTGTGAGAGTGAGGACATGTGGAGACCAGGTTACAAATGGACAGTGGCCACTCTCAACTGCCCCTCACCCCTTCATCTGACAGAGGTCATAAACCCTCATTTGAGAGGTGCCCTCCCTGTACTCAGAGAAAAGGAATGCCTTATCTCTGAAGGAATAGGGACACAGAGAATATTCTGAACAAATAGGCCTTGCTGAGTTCTCCCCAGCTTGTTACCACTAGATTATACCCTTTGCCCTCCAATTGTATTTCTCCATGGCCACCTAAGCATGAAAATATACAGGCTTTTCTCTTTTGGGGGGTTTAATTTATGAGAGGTCCTGTGTCAAAAAAAAACTATCAAATAAATGTGTATGCTTTTCTGTTGTTCATCTGACTTTTTTTTAATAGGAGCCTCATGAATCTAGTCAAGGGTGAGCAAAGAAATCTTTTCCCTCTTACATACTACGGGGTTGTTTCAGTCAGCATTTTCACTGCTGTTACCCCAAACACCTGAACACCACAACTCAGAGAAAGGAAGATGTATTTCTTCACAGTTCTGGAGATTTAAGGGGCCCAGTCCATATTAGGCCAGGTGAAGTCTGAGGAGCTCAGGACATGGAAAGAGAGCAAAGAAAGAAGAATGCAAAGGCTCTGCTTTCACATCACTGAGGCCAGAAGCAAGAGAGAGCGAGGGGAGGAGGGACCATATATAATCCCCAAGGCCACATACCCAGGGACCCATCCTCAGCAATGAAGCTCTGACTTCAACATAGATGCTTTGTCTCCATGAGGTCTAAGGGGACATTGTAAATTTGAATCATAACAAAGGCTAAAGAACCTGGTCTCCAAAGGGGACTTGTTTTTGACAGGGGCTCAGCAAGAGTCCCATTGAATTATAAGCTAAGCTGCTGCCTGGGCACCTTGTGTTCCTTGTGTTCAGAGAATGAAAGGCCAGAAAAGGGGTCACTGACTTAGCAGGAGGAATTCTCCTTAATTACCAGGAGGAGGGGGGCTGCTATTCTGCAATGGATTTAGGAGAAATATATGTGAAAATGTGCGTGTCATTTGGGCATATCTTAGTACTCTCAGGCCCAGTTGTGACTGTAAGTGAATCAGTTCATCAGCCCCAGCCTGAGAGGGGAATGAACATGATGCTCAGTCTCCTCAAAAATGAACATGGGTCAGGCTAGCTAGAAAGCTACCAAAGTCACCAGAAGGAGGCAGTAGTTATAGGCTGAGTTCCTCTTACTAATTCCATTCTTCTAGATTTTCCTTCTGTGAGAGAGATCTGAAGGAATCCAGGAGAGGTACAGGGGTGGGCTGTGCTAGCTACAAAAGATACACCACTAAAGTCTGCTTCCATGAAGGACTTGCTGCCCAACACTGGGGAATAAAGTTGACAGACTTCTCAAGTCATCACCTCCTTCAGTGTTTGCCTTATCTGTAGAGAGTCTACCAATCCCAATTTATTTACTTCCCTCTGGAGGCAACCTTTATCTAGAGACCAAATGAGGCAGGAATATAAAGGTCTAGCCATTTCCACCTGTTTCAAGGTACCCTGATTGACAGTATGGGGTTGCTGGAGCTTTGTTGAGCTTGCATGACAATTCAGATTCTCTCTCTGCATGAGTCTGTGTCTCCAACCCTCCCCTGTCATTTGTCATTCACAGTTGTTGATCCCTTAAAAATGTCTGGCACCCCAACTTTCATCTCATTATCTTCTTTCGTGTGTGTGTGTGTGTGTGTGTGTGTGTGTGTGTGTGTGTATGTGATACTGGGGATTGAACTCAGGGGCATTCTACCTCCGAGCTATTCCCCCAGCCCTAATTTTTATTCTTTATTTTGAAACAGGGTCTAACTAAGTTGCGGAGTGCTTCACTAGGTAGCTGAGGCTGGCCACGAACCCGGATCCTCCGGTCTCAGCCTCCCAAATGCTGGGATTACAAGCCTGTGCCACCACGCCCGGCTTCATTATCTTCTGTTAGTGGACCCAACTGGGTAAAGTCCACATCTTAGCCCTTTGAAGTGGGAACCCTTTGCTCTCAGCAATTTATAAACATGCCTTAATATATACCCAAAGGAAATGATTTAAGATAACTCATATTTTATGGGGAGAAAGTCCTATGCTATTTGCAAATAAATCTATGTACTAATTAAAACCACACAAAAGTATATTATGCATTTCAAAACTGGAAATGCAAGCTGGGCATAGTGGCACACGCTTGTAATCCCAGCATTTGGGAGACTGAGACTGGAGGATCCAGGTTCGCAGCCAGCCTCAGCTACCTAGTGAGGCACTCCGCAACTTAGTAAGACCCTGTTTCAAAATAAAGAATAAAAAATAGGGTTGGGGGTGTAGCTCGGAGGTAGAATGCCCCGGGTCCATTCCCAGTACTGCAAAAAAAAAAAAAAAACAGAAATGCCCTCTAGATTCTATGCCGACATAACCCATACTTACAAACACCAAGAAGAGCTCTCCAGATTTTTTCAACTTCATTATATTAAGGGGAGGATGTTGTTTTGTACAATATTGAATAAATTTGTAAATTTTAAACAAAACATTTTGTCTTGTTATTGAAGATCTTTTAATAAAAAGATCCTGAAATATTTTGTTTTCAAGAACTGCTTATTATGAGTGAGCAGAATATAAGTCCTAGATTATTTTACTAGAAAGTCAAAGAATGAATAAAAGGAAAACATATACATCATCAAGTTTAATTAACACTATTTAAGCAGTAAGGGAGCTTTGTAGCATTTGTTCTCAAAAACTAGTTAGCTTTCAATGATGATGCTTTAGGAGGAAAAAATTCCAAAGGGAAAAATTAAATACTGAATGAAAAATGCTAAAACTATTTTTTTGGTGCTAGAGATTGACCCAGGAGTATTCCACTTCTGTACTACACTTCCAGTCTTTTTTTAAATTTTGAAACAGAGTCTCACTAAATTGCTGAGGATGGCCACGAACCTGCAGTTATCCTGTCTCGGCCTCCCAAGTATTGAGATTACAGGTATGCACCGCCATACCCAGCTGATAAAACATTTTTGAATGATAAAAAATCAGATCTCAAAGCTACAATGAGTATTCATCAAATTCCTGGGTACTTATTAATTTGCTTCCATCACTGCTGGGGCTTTACTTAGAGAGCTGTCAGTTGGGCTTCATATTTCAATTCTTTGCTTATGTTACTGTCACAATTCATTTCATCGTCATAGGAAGAGGATGCTATGTCCTTCATGTAGACCTATTAACCCGTCATCAGAAGACAAATATACTTTATGGCCTTTCCAATAATAAGATGCATCTTTACTACTCATCTCAACCATTTATGAGATGGCTGACTCAAACCAAGACCTGGTTGCAGTATTAAACCAGTTTGTCTTTGAGAAAGTTAACCCCTATGGTGATCAAATATTAGCTCATTAATTCTAGCACAAAATATAGCCTAATATAATGGAATGAACATCATAATGGAGTTGAACAGGATGAGTTTGAATACCAGACCCACCACTTATTATCTGTGTGATAGTAACTAAGTCATTTAGTTTCTTATAGCCTCAATTTCCTCATCTATAAAATGAGTGTCAATTCAGGGATTTTTATGCATACTACACAAGACAATTACATGGACATATGTGCACAAATTTTTGTAACTAATCTCTAACCAATAGTGCAAATACAGCCAAGGGTACAAGTGACATAAGGAGAATCTCTCAGGTATGTCTCCTGTTATGGTGTGCAGTATACATGACAGCACCTATTGTGGAGTCAGTAGGCATAGGATGAAAGACAAAGAAATGCTTCCAGGATTCCCCAAAATATATCCTCAGAGAACCAAGTATAAACCTAAACTCCTGAGAAGTAAACCTGAGCCCAGAGAAGAAACACAGCAATCATCAAAAGTTTGGGTATGATCAAAGGTGAAAGAGAGAGAGAGAGAGAGAGAGAGAGAGAGAGAGAGAGAGAGAGAGAGCAAGAGAGAGAGAGAGACTGACTCTGTCTGACTCTGTGAACAAGTAGCTCTGCCCACTAAACAGGGGAGACACCACCTTGCTACTCAGTATGGAAAGGAGGGAACACCTACAATACATGGCTAAGTACTGCTTCAGTCTTCTGAGTACACAGAACAAGACAATGACTTCTGATCTGTGTAGCTAGAGTAGTGAGTCCCCAGCTGCACAGCTCTGGTGCCAAGGGGAAATGGAAAACACTATAATAGGCTCTTTTATCTCCATTCCCTTTTCCTAGCTAAGTTTTTCCCACTGGCGCACTATAGCAGGGCTTTCTTCTTCCTTCTGTTACTCTGCCTGCCAGAAGCCAGTGGCCAAGGGCCAAACTTAAACAGACCTGACTGGATGGGGATGGGAAGGGCAGGCTCTGACCCAAGAAATTCCCTTTTAAAGATCCTACCTGAGGCCAGAAAGGCCATCTGACAGGTTTATTACTTTGACTTAAGGATTCACATAGTAATAAGTTCAAAATCTTGCCCTGCAACTTGTTCTACCTTCCCAAACATACACACATAGCATTAATACACATATTATGAATGAGTTCATCATTCTCTCCAGAGGACACAATTTGAGGGATAATAGGCATAAAGAGCTTAGTAAGAGCCGGGTGGGTATGGTGGTCCATGCTAATCCAAGTACTTGGGAGGCTGAGACAGGAGGATCACACGTTCAAAGTCAGCCTCAGAAACTTTCCGAGGTGCTCAGCAACCTACTGAGACCCGGTTTCCAAATAAAAATTAAAATAGGCTGGGGATATAGCTCAGAGGTAGAATGCCCTCAGGTTCAATCCCTAGCAACTAAAAAGAAAGAACTTAGAGTAATAGATAGAAGGAGACAGATTTACTTGGTCATTTCCCATTTTCAGTTAACTAATAATAGTAATGATAACTATTACTAAAAAATATGGCTGCCAAAGGTACAGTGGTACTGGCAAAATTGTTTCTGTATTTGTTATCTGTAAATTGGTCCTAATGTTATGAAAACCTCATTCTCCAGTCTATCTACAAATGATAGAAAGGGTTGGATTCACACACAAAGATAATTTTCAGAATAGAACCTTAATTGGGACTTAAAAATTAGTAACGCATAGCATCCCAGTACTCGAATTCCTCTATGAAGCCAAATAGAACTTTCACACTCACATTCCTGAGATGCCTCTGCACCCTTGATTTGCCTGCAGAACCTTTTCTTATTAAGACCCCGCTCAAATGTCACCTCATTTATGAAATCATCCTCAGCTCCATAGGCAGAATTAATTGATCCTCCTCTACATTTCCATAGCACCTTACATTAGTATTGCTAATATAGCTCTTAACACATTGTGTTAATTAAACACATAAGCAAGGTTCTTGAGGTCAAAGATCTATTACTTATTTGTAAATTCTTTCATTTCCATATCTCCAGTCTAGCACATACTATATTTATCAGATGTAAAACTATATTGATTTTAACATACACTATTATTTCATGAACTACTACTAAAAAACCACTGACAAGTATACTATGACATGCCATCAATTTGAAGATGTATCCTAAATTCAGGTATGTCAAACTGTCAAAAAGAGCCAAGAAGTACTTGGGAGGCTGAGATTGGAGGATCCGGGTTCTTGGCCATCCTCAGCTACTTAGTGAGAGCCTCTGCAACTTAGCGAGACCCTGTTTCAAAATAAAGAATAAAACATAGGGCTGGGGATGTAGGTCAGAGTAGAATGCTCCTGGGTTCCATCCCTAGTGCCGGAAAAAAAAAAAAAAAGAGCCAAGCATGGTGTCACACACCTGTAATCCCAGTACTTTGGAGGTTGAATTAGGAAGATCCCAGGTTTGCGAGCAGCCTCAGCAATTTAGTGAGGCCCTCCACAACTTAGTGAGACCCTGTTTCAAAATAAAAAATAAAATAGGACTGAGGGTTTAGTTCAGAAGTAGAGTGGCCCTGAGTTCCATCCCCAGTAACACACACACACACACACACACACACACACACACACATTGTCTAAAAGAGGTGGGCATGGTGATACACACCTGTAATCCCAGTACTTAAGATACTGAGACAGGAGGATCTCAGATTTGAGACCAGCCATAGCAATTTAGTAACACCATCAGCGACCTAGCAAAAGACCCTGTTTCAAAACAAAAATAAAATAGGGCTGAGGGTGTAGCTCAGAGATAGAATGCCCCTAGCTTCAATCCCTAGTATCACGCACAAATGAAGAGGACAGGGGGGTGTACCTTGGAGATAGAATGTCCCAGGGTTCAATCCCCAGTACCACAAAAAAATGCTAAGAAGACATGTATTAGGAGTAATAGACTATGGCAGTAAGTGCTCAGCAAATGTTCATAGGACTGGAACCCATGGTGGAGGAGATATTCCAAAAGAAGTCTGACAGCCTAATCTGAAGTAAAAAATTGGAAGTTGATGGTGAATACTGTGTAGTTACATGGCTGACTTCCAACATTTTACCCAACAGTTAATTAAATGGACGAGTGGTCTGATGTGCCATCCCCATTAAGAACATCTCCTTGCCGAGAGTGGTGGTGCACATCTAGTTCCTGAGAGGCTGAGACAGGAGGATAGCAGGTTCAAGGGCATTTTAGTGAGGCCCTCAGCAACTTAATGAGACCCTGTTTCCAAATACAAAATAAAATAGGGCTGGGATTGTAGCTCAGACGTAGAACGCCCCTGGGTTCAATCCCCAGCAGCACACAGGAAGGAAGGAAGGAAGGAAGGAAGGAAGGAAGGAAGGAAGGAAGGAAGGAAGGAAGGAAGGAAGGAAGGATCTTACCTCTCATTCAATATATTAGAAGGTACAGTGACAATATATTCTGATCAAAATTGGGAAGGAGCACCAAATATAACCAGTGAGAGTGATTTCAGGGACAATGGGACAGAGTATTTGTGTTTGCTTTAATTCTGGTTAAACCAGTTCAACCCACAGCTATTCACATCTGCCCAGGAGCAGTAACACTAACATCCTAGCATATTCTAGCCCTTATTTTATTTTGATGTGATCCCTTTCCAGCTCTAAACTGTGGCCTTGGCTTCCCTCTCTCCTTGGGCCTTTGGAGTTGGTGATTGGATATTATTTCCTTGGTTAGTGTATGGACCACGGCATTCCAACGGACCTTTCCATAGGGCAAACTTTGCTGCATCTCAGTGTCCCAGGCCATCTCATCAAGAATCTGTATTCCAAGACGGAAGCCGGGCATGGTGGTGCACACTTGTAATCCCAGTATTTGGGAGGCTGAGACCTGAGGATTCAGGTTCATGGCCAGCCTCAGCTACTTAGTGAGGCTCTCTGCAACTTAGTGAGACCCTGTTTCAAAATAAAGAGTAAAACAGTGCTGGAAGATATATCTTGGAGGAAGAATGTCCCTGGGTTTAATCCTCAGTACCACCAAAAAAATATGTATTCCAAGATGGGCATGATGGCACATGCTTGCAATCCCAGTACTTTGGAGGCTGAGACAGGAGAATTTCATGTTCATGGCCAGCCTCGGCACCTTAGTGAGCCTCTATTTAAAAATAGAAGAATAGCCGGGCGTGGTGGCGCACGCTTGTAATCCCAGCATTCGGGAGGCTGAGACCGGAGGATCTGGGTTCGCGGCCAGCCTCAGCTACCTAGTGAGGCACTCCGCAACTTAGTGAGACTCGGTTTCAAAATAAAGAATAAAAAATAGGGCTGGGGGTATAGCTCGAAGGTAGAATGCCTCTGAGTTCAATCCCCAGTACCA
>PVLC010010717.1:0-23842 GCA_004027655.1 Graphiurus murinus | reverse complement strand
GTAAAAATAGAAGAGTAAAATGGGCTAGGGGTGTAGCTCAGAGGTAGAATGCCCCTGGGTTCCATACCTAGTACCACATACACGCACAGAGAGGGAGGGAGGGAGGGAGGGAGGGAGAGAGAGAGAGAGAGAGAGAGAGAGAGAGAGAGAGAGAGAGAGAGAGAGAGAAAGAATCTGTATTCCAGGTGCATCCTAGAAATAAAACCCCCACCCCCACCCTCAAACTGGGCTAAGCCATGCACTCTTCTTCTCTGGACTTCCTTCCACCACACTCCTTCCCAGCTCCTCAATGCATTGCATACACTCATTCCAGATAAACCAAATTATTGCTGAAAACCTTAGATGTATGGTTGATGGATAAAAATTCTCCTGGAGTATAAGTTTCTCCTTAAAATAGAATTAAGGCTGGAGTGCCGCTCAGTGGTAAGGCAGGTGAGGCCCTGGATACTGATACACACCCCTGCAACAAAACTATAGTGAGAGGATTGAGCCTAGTGTCTTAATGCAATGTGAACTGTTTTAACCATAGACAGAACTTAACACATTAGTCTCCAGGGAATGAGAGTCTTTATGGGGCAAGGACAAAGGGGCAATTTTAAGAGGATGATGAAGAAGAGAGCCAAATAGGGCAAAGAGTTCCTAATTTGCTTTTGTGCCTAGACCATTGGTGGGAAGCCAGTGACCACCAAAACCCTGAGAATCATCTCCCCCTTTGAGATAGGCTACACTGGTGCCTGGTTATATTTATCAGGACTAAGTCAGAAAATTCCAAAGATTATCTCAGTCAGTCTCCAGATAAACTTAGTTTGTCTCCATTCAGTGCCTTTCCTGATCTTAGAGAGTAGAAGGAATAAGAGAAAGGAGGAAGCTGGGTGTGGTGGTACATGCCTGTAATCTCAGTACTTGGGAGGCTGAGAGAAGAGGATCTCAGGTTTGAGGCCAGCATCAGCAGTTTAGCCAGACCCTGTTTCAAAATAAAAAATAAGATAGGGCTGAGGGTGTAACTCAGAGGCAGAATACCCTTAGTTTCAACCCCCAGTTCCAAAGAGAGAGATGGAGGAGAGAGAGAGAGAGAGAGAGAGAGAGAGAGAGAGAGAGAGAGAATATCTCATTTGCTCACCTTACTGATTTATTGTTGATATTGTATTTGGAGATATTTAAACTATAAAAAGTTTACCTTTATTATCTTTGAAAGGGGGATCAGGAAAGTAAGTCTCCTAAAGTAATAGAACTGAACGCATCTGATGCCATAGGCATTGAGGTGAAATTACCAAATATTAAAACTGAACAGAATATTTTCTAAAAAAGACAAGGTTTCGCTATTTGCCCAGGCTAGCCCCAAACTCCTGAGCTCAAGTGATACTCCTGAGTAGCTGGGACTATAGGCCCATGCTGCCACACTCAGTTCTGAACAAATTCTTGATCTGCTCCTTCATTTTGCAGATGAAGACTTTTTGATCTGGAAGGTTAATTAACTAGCTAATGGGAGAACAGGTACTAGAACCCAAGTGTCCTGGCTACCAATTTAGGGATTTTCTTCCATAAGGGAGCCTAAACTATAATTGTATCCCACCATCATAATCTGTAACTGCTTCACTGAGCTTAAAAATACAATGGCAATAGAGCTCCAATTATTATATATATGTAGATATAAATTATATATAACTGTATATATTACAATTATAATAAATATATAATATTTAATATATTATGGATTATATTAAGATATATAAACATATAAGAAATATATATATATGTATATTTCTGGGGATTGAACCCAAGGGCATTCTACCTCCAAGCCGCACCCCCATCCCTATTTTATTTTTTATTTTGAAACGGGATGTCACTAAGTTGCTGAGAGACCTTGCTAAATTGCTGGGGCTGACTTCGACCCTGCGATCCTCCTGTCTCAGCTTCCCAAGTATTGGGATTACAGGCTTGAGCCACTGTGGCTTGGCTAAATTACAAGAAAACTGAATGATCCAAATGAATTTAAAGAATCAACTGGTCATTGCTTCCACCAAAGAATGGAGGCAGTACATGTCTAATCTTTGTGAGTATAAGGAAAATTGTCATTGCCTGGGCCCCTTACAAGGCTGTGTAAATCAAGCCAGCTCACTAAAAGCTTACTTAGATGACATCCAACATCTTTCACCATAGGCCAGGCCTGGCGGTATAAGCCAGGTAAGAAATATAGAACCCCCTGCCTTTTGAATTTTGGAAGAACTGTGTAAACAACGCCCCTTGCTGGTCGACATAAGAAAATGCAAAAACCACTAAGGACAAAAGCAGAGCTCTAGCAAAAGTCAGAGCAATGGCCCTAAGTTGTCTTCTAGTTTATGGGAATCGTGGCCAGGTCAGAGGAGAAAGCATGGGGAAAACAGCAGGGGGGCGGGGAGTAAAGGCTGCAATTTGCCTGAGATGTTTACATGTGTCTAATTAAGGTTATGGCCCAAAGAAAGCAGAGACATTTTTAGTATCCCATTGAGTTTGAACAGGCAGCTGCAAGACTCACAGACATATGTTATACTCATATACATAAACAAGATTTTTATTGTTAACATCAATGAACACAGATGGAAGAATTTTCACGTGCCAGGGACATATTGCTTACAAGATCACAAAATGACTGTTGATTTGTATTCATAATTGATCTGGTGAGTCACTATGTGTTTTTGACTGAAATATATATATATATATATATATATATATATATAGTTATATACAGATTTGTGTATATATAAAACAAGTTTCTGAGGCTTCATTTCCATTTGGATTCTCCCAATAACTGCATTAGAAAGAGAAAGAATCTTTGAGGTTGCTATCTATATGTTTTATAGATATTCTGATTCACCAAAAGTGAAAATTACATCCTATTACATACAATTTAAGGAGTACAGAAAAAGAGTACAATAAACATTGATTTGGTTCAATGACTTGCTCAAGGAAAGGCTTTTTCTTAAAAGTTTAAAAAAAATCTTCAGTAAAGTGGTTAAGGCTACTCGATGACCTTGCTGCAGAAGCAAAGTGTTTTCTAAGTAACTCCAGGGCTCTGTTATTTCTTGCTTGCAAAGTCTTCTCAGCTCTCAGTTTATTTTTTATGGCATTGAGCTCTGAATGAATCTTTTCCATTTCTAATTCATAATACAATTTAATTTCTTCTTTCAGGAGTGAATTTCCTACTTCAGTTTGACACTTCAACTTCCTAACAGCTTCTTTTAAATTTCTGTTCTCCAGATTCAACTTGTGGATGACTTCTTTGGCTTGCTGTAGCTCTTCTGTTAAGTTTTTCACATTGGTAGCTTTTTCAGTGAGGTCATTTTTTAAAGCTTGAAGTTCCTGGTCATTCTTCAAAGTATCTGTTTCTTGAAATTTTACAGATTTTGTAGAGACTCCTTTTTTGGAGTTCAAAAGTTCTTTTTCAGCATTTTCAAATTCCTCTTCAATTTTCCTGCATTTCATGTTCAGTTCTTCGAGTTCCTCATTCAAAAGGTTCAGGCGAAGTTTGGGAGACATTCCTTTGGCCCATTTCTTCCTTATTCCTTGTTGTAGTAGGGTTGGCAATTCCTTTTGATTCCAAGTAGAGGGATCTTCTGTTTTATTTAAGCTTTCCTTGATTGCAGCAGCCACATGAAATGATTCACAGGAGGCAGCATTTGGGTTGGCTTCGTTCTTTGACAAGTTTATCCTTCTCTCTCTTAAATTTGGTTCTTGTCCCCTTTCATTTAGCTGGGAACAATATTCTTTCCTCTTAAATTTATTTTCTTCCTGAAACTTTCTACTGGACAAATTATAGATTCCTTCCATTATCACAGTCTTATCTACAGCTGTTTGTTTAGAAGGAGATTCAGGCTGAGAAATTGCTTCTAGTACATCATGTGCACTAAAAAGAGGAGCAAACATATTCTCCTTCCAATGTTTTCTTCTAGCATCTATTTCTTCCTGAAAAACAAAATTGAAAATCAAAGCACATTATTTCCACTGGAAGCTCATGTCATAGAAAGAACTAAGGCTGCTGGCTCATTGGTGAAGGAACTTCACAAGCTGAGGGCTCTAACTCACTAAGCAACATAGGTCTCAGTTTCCTTATTTGTAAATTGAAAGGGGTGAATTAGCTAACTTCTACAGACACTTTTAGCTTTAAAGTTTTTCTACCCACTGGGCATGGTGGTGCATGTCTGCAATCCCAGTACTTGGGAAGTTGAGACAGGAGGATCACAGGTTCAAATCCAGCCTCCAAAACTTAGTGAGACCCTGTTTCAAAATAAAAAGATAAATCGGGCATGGTGGCACAAGCTTATAATCCCAGTACTTGGGAGGCTGAGACAGGTGGATCGTGGGTTTGAAGCCAGCCTCAGCAACTTAGGCCCTCTGCAACTAAGTGAGACCCTGTTTCAAAATAAAAATCTAAAATAGGGCTAGGGGAGTAGCTCAGAGGTAGGATGCCCCTGGGTTCCATCCCAGTACCATAAAAATGTAAATAAATAAAAAGATAAGATGGGCTGGGGGTATAGCTCTGAGGTGGAATGCCCCTGGGTTCAATCCCCAGTACCAAAAAAATAAAAAATAGTAAAAGGAAGCCGGGGGTGGTGGCACATGCTTGTAATACCAATATTTGAGAGACTGAGACTGGAGGATCCAAGTTCGTGGCCAGCCTCAGCTACTTGGTGAGGCCCTCTGCTACTTAGTAAGACCCTGTTTCAAAATAAAAAATAGGCTGTGGGTGTAGCTTGGAGGTAGAAAAGTAGAATGCCCCTGGCTGGGTCCAATCCCCAGTTACACCAAAAAAATAGGCAAAAGAAAATAAATAAAACATAAAGAAGAAAAAAGAAGCAAATTCCAGAACTAGAGAAGAGGCAAACTCCACTAAGTGGACAACTAAACAATGGAAAAATAACACTACATCAAACAGAAATAAAACTCAAAATGACAAGAAATAAAAATCATATCTCAATAATAACACTGAATGTCAAAGGTCTTAATTCCCCAATTAAAAGACATAGACTGGCAATGTGGATAAAAAAACATCCAACTATATGCAGCTTGCAAGAAACTCACCTTACAGCCAAAGATATCCATAGGCTAAAAGTGAAAGGATGTAAAAAGATATACCATGCAAATGGAGACTGAAAACAATCAGGGGTAGCATGCTCATATTGAACAAAACAAACTTTAAGCTAAAACACATTACAAGAGACAAAGTGGGTCACTTCTTATTAATAAAAGGAACAATTCAACAAGAAGATATAATGATAGTAAACATTTATGCCCTGAATGTGGGTGCACCCACATTTGTAAAACAAACTCTTCAGGACATCAGGTCTCAAATAGAACCAAATATAATAATATTGAGAGCCTTTAACACATCACTCATGCTACAAGATCGATCTTCCAGACAAAACATGAGTAAAGCCGGATGTGGTGGTGCAGGCTTGTAATCCTAGTACTTGGGAGGCTGAGACTGGAGGATCTGGGTTTGCGGCCAGCCTCAGCTACCTAGTGAGGCCCTCCGCAACTTGGTGAAACCCTGTTTCAAAATAAAGAATAAGAAATAGGACTGGGGGTGTAGTTCAGAGGTAGAATGCCCCTGGGTTCAATCCCCAGTGCTGCAAAAAATAAAATAAAATAAAATAATAAAAGGAATTTGGAATTAATAGGTTAATATTGTTAATACCCAGGTTTTCAATGTACCTGATTTTTTTTCCGAGTTCTTTTGGATAGGACTACTGTTTATCCCATTTAAAAATGACTAAAACATCAGGGATTAATGCAATGTGAGCTGTTTTGGGTAAAGTATACCATGCAGACTTCAGTATGACTAACTCTGCCAAATGTCCTTCTATCTTGACCTATAAATTCCTGCTATTCCAGTCTTGGGCTTTGCTTTTAGGCAAGCCTGCCAAGTGTACAGAATTCTATCCATTTTGACAGAAGTTTCATGATGGGACCATAATGTCAACAATGAAAATATTAATGCTATCGAATGTTTTTTTCTCAAGATAGTAACTCCAAGTGTAGTTTTTAGGTGAAGACTAAATCATAACCCACATCCAAATTTATAAAACTTATAGGATGATTATTTTGTTTCAAAATGAGTCTTCCCTATTCAAAGGGAATCCTGAGGAAAGAGAGAAAGAAGGACCCAAACATACTGAAGGGCCACTGGCATATGAGGCGACCAAATCAATCCTCCTAACCCCCCCCCCAATTGTTCATTTTATACACTAATTTACAAGTATATATTAATAATTTGATTACTTGTAGGATTGAAGAAGGAAACAGTTTACTTGTAGTAATTTTGGAGAATATAGAAAAACATGTATACACAAACAGAAGGAATCCCTTTCATTATTCCATGGCTCCAAGATAACTACTTTTTGGTGTAGTATCTCTCCTGTCTTTTCTTTAGCACAGAAGTTTAAATAACATATTTTGCCCGTTACAGGTATTGAATGAATAAACTTGATATCTGCAGGTACTGAACATGCTATCACCCCCGCCCCCACTCATTTCTGTTTCAGATACCACAGACCCATTGTTTCAGGTCTCACATCCTGGGCCAGACCTGTCCTGGTGACTGAAGAATCCATATTGGGCTAATCAAAGCTGAGAAGATCATTTATTTATTCAACAAAATACCATTGAAATAGATTGAAATCTGTAAAATGTGTGTGTGTGGGGGGGGCTTACCAAGTACTGTGTGTATATGTGCCAAGGGCACAGCCATTCTGGTAGCTACTTGGCTTTGAGGAAAGGGAGAGGTCTAAATATTCTTAAAATAAGTTCTTTGGAGATAAAAGTTCAGTGAAGGTATTAAAATGATTGGTTCAAAAAGCATAAATCAAGCTTTATTAAAGTTTAGTTAGTCAGGTCCGGGTTGTAGCTCAGTGGTAGAGCACGTACTTAGCATGTGCAAGGCCCTGGGTTCCATCCCAGCACCCCTTCTTCCTCCAAAAAAATTTAGTCAATCTGACCATAGTAAAATGCTTCTAATTGGGTAGCAATGGCAGAAAGATTACTATTCTTCCTAATTCTGGATAAAAGATATTGCTGGGATTGATCACGAAGTGAGCTCAGGGACAAGTAAGGTGATATAAGTCATGAAACACCTGAGATAGAGGACTGGGTACAGATAGATGTCAACATAGAAAACTCTTCATTAATAATTTTGCACTGGGCATGGTGGTACATACCTGTAATTTCATACTTGGGAGGCTGAGAGAGGAGGATCACAGGTTCGAGACCAGCCTCAGCAATTTAGCAAGATCCTCCGCAACTTAGTGAGACCCTGTTTCAAAATAAATGAAAGGGAGGGGGGCTGGCCTTGGTGGGGCATGCCTGTAATCTCAGTACTTGGGAGGCTGAGACAGGAGGATTGCAGATTGCAGGCCAGCCTCAGCAACTTAGTGAGATTCTATTTTAAAATAAAAAAATAAAAAGGGCTGGCAGTGGTGGGGCATGCTTTTAATCCCAGTACTTGGGAGGCTGAGACAAGAGGATTGCAGGTTCTAGGCCAGCCTCAGCAATTTAGTAAAACTAAAATAAGAAATAAAATGAACTGGGGGTATAATTTGGAGGTACCCCTGGGTTCGATCCCCAGTATAAGTAAATAAATAAATAAATACATAAATAAATAAATAAATAAATAAATAAATAAATGGAGCTTGGGGGTGTATGTCAGAGGTGAAATGCCCCTGTTTCAATCCCCAGTACAATATTATTATTATTATTATTATTATTATTATTATTATTATTATTATTTTGTGCCTTGCGAAAGTAACTTCTGTGTCCATCCTTCCCATAAGTCTTTGGCAATACACAACCATACACACACACACACACTCACACACACACACACACACACACACACACACTTCTTAATTTTTACCACCGTTCCTCCTTGAACCTCTATAGAATTTTCTGGATGTCTGAAAGTAAATGCCTTTCAATGAACTCTATATAGCCAGTAATTTTCAAAGAACTAAAAAGAACTCACTTATTTTTATAACTGAGGATCAGAGAAATTAAGTGACTTGACCAAGGTCATGCAGCCTGTGGTAAAACTAAGATCCTATCTCCCAGGTCAGTGCTTGTTCTAAAATGCTTCTTTATTAATCTACTAGGTTTCATTACACAAACTGAATGAAGAAAACAAGCCACTATTTTTAGAGCTTAGGTATTTTTCAAAGGGCCACAGAGAGACAGAAAACAAACTGGGAGAGGGTAAGGAGAACTGCATGTCACATATTAAAGGACTGAAAGGGAGAGGTCTGAAAAGCCTTTTGGAATTTCCCTCCCATAGATTACACAGGGCAGGGCCAAGGGGTCTCTGAGCTGGTCCTTTCTCTCTCTCTCTTTCATTGGCAAGCTACCCTTTAACAGCTTTTCCCAAATTTAGTCAGAGTGTGGCAAAGCCCAGAATACGGGTAAAAGCTGCCTGTCCCATTTTCTCTCTGCTGGTACTGGGAATTGAGCCTAAGGGTACTCTAACTCCGAGCTACATCCACACCCTTTTTAATTTTTTTTTAAATTTGAGTCTAACTAATTTCAAGTCTTTAACTGAGTCTAGCTAAGTTGCCAAAGCTGGTCTCCAACTTGTGAATCTCCTGCCTCAACCTCCCAAGTAGCTAGGATTACATGCATTGGTGACCATTCCAGGCCACATTTTCTCTTTGCCATTGTATGATTTGTGTCTGATGCAGAAAAATTATGGCATCAGTACTCTCTGGCAAGAAAAAGTAATATGCTTTGAAATAATGGCATTCCTCTACCTTGTCCTGGCAGCCATTTTTTTTCTCAATATGCTGACTAGGTAATTCATTACAAAAGGAGGCAAACCAAACCAGGAGCCACTATTGAAAGTGTTAATGTGCCTTTTTGATATTTATTTCTTTATTTATCTAGCTCTATTTTTTAATCTTGAAACAGGGCCTCATTACCTTGCTGAGGCTGGTCACAAACCTGTGCTCCTCCTGTCTCAGTCTCCCAAGTACTGAGATTACATGTGTGCACAACCAAGCCCAGCTTAAATATGCCTTTTTAGCTAAGTGGTTGTGAACATTTGTTATTATAAGTGTCTACCCAACACTACCATGGGTACCAAAGGACCAAAGATAGAGGAAGGAGGACTAAGAGAAGGATGAAATTTGAAGAAACTAATAAGCCACAACCCAAACAGGAAAACAATATAAAGGTCATATGAAAAAAAAAGTAATAGTAGTGGTCTAACAGAACAATCTCCCTAAAGTCCTCAGGACTGTCCTGTTAGGGCATGGTTGTCTATAATATGACTACATCTATTAATTTGTGTCTGCTATGAATTAATAATGGACTTCTGATGGTTTTGGTTAGTGTCTCACTGAAAACATCACCATTTATCCTGTGGTGGTCATTTTTTATTTGTTTTTGCAGTGGCAAAGTAGTAGGATATTTTTGTGGAGTAAAGGGATCTCCTTTCTCATAGAGGTGGTTTATATTACTTTAAAAAATTGGCTACTCAGGAGACTGAGGTAGGAGGGCCACTTGAGCTCAGGAATTTGGGAAAAGGATTGAAACCAAATTATAATGTAAATTGGATAAGGCAACAGAGAAAACATCTTTGATGTGGGTCAGCCGATTTCCCTAAAGCATGTGATTTAAAATATAAACATTTTAGACAGACAAAATTAATTGAAAGTGTATTTATAATGTAATGAGATGTAACAATCTAAATGTTTAGAATTACATAATGAGTTATTTATTATAGATCTTTTGAGTTGGACATGCTAGTGCACGCCTGCAATCTCGGTACATGGGAGACTTACAGGAGGATCACAGGTTCAAGGCCAATCTCAGCAATTTAGTGAGGCCCTCATCACCTTGGTGAGACCCTTTTTGAAAAAAATAGAGTTGAGAGGTCTAGTTCAGAGGTAGAATGCCCCTGGGTTCAATCCCTAGTACCACAAAAATATTATAGATCTTTAGGCATATCATTCCATTAAAATCCTAGCTGAATGTATCCCCAAACAGCTCTAGAAGGTAATAAACTCCTTCTTGTTGTGAAAGGAGAAATCCACAAAAGGATATCATTTTCATTTTTACAGTTGGACTCTGGGGAGTATGCTCATATCAAGATAGATAAGAAATTTAATTATTTGTTTTCTAAGATGTTTATATTTTAAATCGCATGCTTTAGGTAAATCTGTTGACCCAAATCAAAGATGTTTTCTCTGTTGCCTTATCCAATTTACATTATAATTTTATTTCAATCTTTCAAGACTATCTCTTTGCATAGGAAGGAAGCCCAAGAGATATGAAAAATTTAAAGAAAACTAGTAAGTCAGAACACAGATCTGCCTGCAAAATACAATTGTTCTGCCAGGCAGTGACTGGCAGGAACTGGGAAACAGCTCTGGAAGAATGCCAAGGGATTTCCCCTGCCTCACAAGGTCCATCCTCTCAAACTTTGTACACTGGGGATGATGGTTAGAAAAGGTCATCTCCAATCCACTTTGAGCAACCTTCTGTCACTATCCTCAGCCACTCAGCTGCCATCAACTAAAGGCAGCTTTTAGTCACTCCCTGGGGGTACTAAAGTAAAGACAAAGGGCTCTTGTTAGCTCAGGGAACTTTCTTCTCCTCTCCTCTCTTCTCCCTTCTTTTCTTCTTCTTCTTCTTCTTCTTCTTCTTCTTCTTCTTCTTCTTCTCTCTCTCTCTCTCTCTCTCTCTCTCTCTCTCTCTCTCTCGGGATCTGGGGAGTATACTCATATCAAGTTAATATATAAAACTCAGTACCATTGTGTGGTACTGAGGATGGAACTCGGGGGCATTCTACCTCCAAGCTATACCCCCAGCCTGATTTTTTTGGAAACAGGATTCTACTAAATTGCTGAGGGCCTAGCTAAAGTTTCTGAGGCTAGCTTCAAACCTGCGATACTCCTGTCTCAGCCTCCCAAGTACTGGGATTACAGACGTGTACCACCATCCCCAGTTCTCTTTATTCTTCGATGGTTGCACTTCTCTCTATCCTCAAAAACAAAAAACAACAACAAAAAACCTGTTCAGCCAAAATAGGAAAATAATCTTCTACAAAGGAAGTCACCAGCCTTGCTTCTTTGCTCAGTTGTACATTTTTTTTCTCACTTGAAAGCAGTTGCTCTCAACTATTTTTCTGCTTCCACTGTTTCCAGGCACAAAAGAGTGTCATCATTACCCTCTCTCCTTAGAAGAAGATTCTGATCTGACCCCTCTAGAGGAGCTCCCCATTCCCTCTGACTTGTAGAAAAACATTAAATACAAAAATGAGGACCAAATGAATTGTATGAATTCAAAGTAGATCAATGGTTTTTTTTGTTGTTTGTTTGTTTGTTTACTGGGCAAATGTGGGGGAAGAAGGAAAAAAGACTGAATATGTTAGAGATCTTGGCTTTCATATTTTAGAACTACCATCTTGGAGCCTCAGATTTTTCAGTTATAAAATAGGAACAATATACTTATTTCACAGATGATTAAGAGAAATAAATAAAAGTGGAAATAGAAGCAGTTTTTCAGGTGTACTGTAAACAATGAGCTCTGTTCCTTTTTAGATTTTCCTTACCCTTCCTTCTAGCATAAAATAGCCAGTTAAGCAAATTAGTCTTCTCCCAAGATTTGTGCCCCAAAGTTGCCAGCCAGAAGTCATTAATCTCCAAAAAGTCAGTTTTGGGAAAAAATGTAGGCATTGCCTGGAGGTGTAGCTCAGTGGTAGAGCATGTGCTTAGTATGTTGCAGAGCCCTTTATTCAATCCCCCAGTACTGCAAAAAATGTAGGTACTATTAAAGTAAACAGAGGGAGCTAAATTTACATTAATTTAATCTGCATCCCCAGGAAAGAATTAGCACTAACTCCTGTAAGTTAGTTGCTAATACGCCTGAACTTCTTAAGCTAAATTGATTCTGTCCAAGCAGAAAAGTGGTAGTATTCTCTACAACCTAAGATATTTGCATTTTTACCAGTTGCTTGCCCAGAAACTTTCCAAATGTCTCACTGTTTTTCAGAGCCACCAATAACATCTTTGAAATATTATAATCAGAGTATTAGTTTGAGGAATAGCAAAGATGATTGCACTCTGAGTTTTTCCTGTGTTTTCAAGGCATTTCCTACAGACCTTTATTATATATATTAATACATTGTGACTGCCTGAAATCTTATTCATTTGTATCTCTGTTATCTGACACATAATAGCTCTTGATAAATATTTGTTGAAGAAATGATCATTAATACTCTTCCTGAAAACTCTGTAACATATTGATTTTAATAGAGTTTTTAAAAATACTTAGAATTTCTTCTCTAGCTTATGAAGTGTTTCAGATGATATTTTAGGGAAAGGACTTTTATTTTTCTCTTGAAGTTTGTTGGGCTTAACTAAAATTTTCAGGGTACTTTTCTTTTGTGTTTTTATGAGGCCTTCTTGAAAGTGTATTGACAATGCAGATTGATGTTGTGGTTACAAAATTAAAGGTTTATGTTGGGTAAGGCTCTGTACTTCCAAATACACATAACAAGAGAGCAGCCAACACAACTGTACTTACCCTTCCAGAGGTCTAAGGTCCTATAACTGGATGTTGTGGTTTCCCTTCTCCAGCTTGCACTGGAAAAGAAATTCTATCCTCCTCAGCATAATGGGGCAAAATAATTAATCAGAATGCCCAAATCCATGTTTATATCTGAAATGCACCTTAAAGTTACAAGTGATATACTTAGAATGTCATTTGGCCTATCTGAAATGTAGTACTCAGAAATAATTTCTCCTTTTAAGTTGTCCACCTATTTTCCCAATATTAGGCCACTAAATCTTCCTTCCCCAAGCAATACAAATGTCAAATGGGCTAAGAATCATGGTGATGTTTTATTCAACACAGTACCTTCTCAGCTTTAGCATCTATTGAACAAATGACCTACCAGTGTCAGAGATAGTGATAGCATACTTGTTATTAACAGCATGCCAAAAGACACCCCCTAGCAAAGGGTTGGAACTTAGGCCTTGCCTCCCACACTGAGGGTGCAGTTAATTTGAAATCATTAAAAAGGGACGTGATCTTGATTTTTGCCTTAATCTTTCAGGGTCCTAAACATATGAGACAACGACAAATTACCTGCTCTATTGTTTGGCAGATATGGACGGGGTAGCAAAGTACCACTAAAAACAGGGCTGGGTGAATGGCTATAACCTCCAATTCTTAGTTATTAGTGTGAAATTATTCCTTCTAGAAGAAAAGATACAGAGTTACCTTAATTCTGAAGGCTCAGACTTTATTAGTATGGGAGTCACATTCTTTCTATAAAGCTGTATCTTTCTATGCATAGTTTGAGGGTTTTCTATGTGAATGGTTAACTGAAACTCCTACCTACAATTGTTACTTCCAGCAGAGAGAAAGTGGCTCCATTGGGTTGCTGCTGGAGCCCCTACTGCAGGTGACGCTTTTTACCAATCCAGTTCCAACTCTGTCGGCTGGTGGGCAGCTGGACAGGCTTGACTCCAGTCCTCCTTCCACACCCCCACTCCCACGCCCTGTTCCTTTTCCTTCCAAACGCTCACCAGCTCCAGCTTGGGGTTCTAAAGAGAGAGAAAATCTGCAGTGGGGTCTTCCTTGGCTTCCCACCCTCTTGCACCCCGAGCAAGAGGGAAAAAAGGGGGGGCAAGCCCGGAGAAATGCAGGCTTTCCTTTTGCAGACATACCTGGAAGAGTGGGTGCGGTTTAGGGGTCCCTGTCCCCTCTTTCCCGAAGCCGGCCACCACCGGCAGGAGGCAGTCCCTCATCTGTCGTTGGCCACAGCTACCCAGCGGAGCCGGCCTGCCAGGGGCAGAGCCTCCGCAGTGCAGCGCCAGAGCAGGCTTCACCGTTGCCTAGCAACTGGCCGGCAGATTTAAAGGGACCTGGACACTGGGGACACACTCCGCTGGCCAGCTGTCGCCATCCTGCAAAGCCCGGCCAGATTACTTTGTATGCACTGTGGGATCGGCATTACGGTGGCTTCTGCCTGGCAAGAAGTAAAGAACACAGGGGAGAGAGATGGGTAAAGATGGGAATGGGCAAGAAACTGTAAGGCAACCCCACCCACAAGTGGGGTTATTATGGAGAGTCTGGGTGAATCACAAAGCTACCTGGACATTGATTGCAGTAGGCAGAGAGGGAGTGGTGCAGGGCTAATTCCTAGGCTTGTGACATGACATTGTGGAGGCTCTGCTCTGGAAAGTCACCTGGATTTGGTTCAGAGTTCCTGGCAGTGCGGAAGCTGCATCACACCACCCTACTGCCTCATACTTCCTTGCAGATCAGTCGAATGGCTTAGCAATTTCTGCCTGGGGCCAATGTTCTAAGGACCTTGGGTCAGTAACCGGTCATCCCTGGACTGTACCCCTTTTGAGGATTGTCGTGTATCTTTAGTCCATGATTTTCCTCACTCATCACTGAAGAGTTTCTCTAAACCACTCTTGCACCTTTAAAAAATTTAAACCTATGGGGAACAACTAGTTCTACACTATACTCTCTTCGTGTTTCAAAGCTTGCTAGAAACTACGGATTTGACTGGATGATAAGCACACGTTTTTTATTATGTGGTAATTTTTCTTTTGTGTGTGTGGTACTAGGGATTGAACCTAGGGGCATTCTACCTCTGAACTACACCCCCAGCCCATTTTATTTTTTGTTTTGGAACAAGGTCTCGCTACATAGCTGAGAGTCTACATATGTTGCTGAGAGTGTACTCCAACCTGCAACCCTCCTGTCTCAGCCTCCCAAGTACTGAGATTACAGGCATGTGTCACCACATCCAGCTGTATCTGTATATATATATATATATATATATATATATATATGTACATATATGTATATATATATATGTGTGTGTGTGTTTGTGTGTGTGTATCTTTATTGTTACATCATAGTTTCACATAATAATGTAGTTCAGAGTGATAGTGGCATATATACACACAGTACTTGGTAAGCCCCCCCCCCCAGTTTTATAGATTTCAATCTATTTCAATGGTATTTTGTTGAATAAATAAATAATATTCTCAGCTTTGATTAGCCCAATATGGATTCTTCAGTCACCAGGACAGATATGGCCCAGGCTAAGGGACCTGAAACAGAGTGGGTCTGTGGTATCTGAAATAGAAATGAGTGATTCGTAAGAAAGCTAGGGGATACTGGCTCTGGGATCTCAAAAGAAAGCAGATTTAAGCACATATAAAAAGTGACAACCTATTTTACCAAGATCTAACAAAGGAGTGACTTAGGAACAATACCAGGGTATATTTGAAAGCCTCAGAACTTCTTGGGAACTGGATCTAACAGGTGTTTGCTAGTGAGCTGGCAAGGTTTCATGCAGATGTCCCGAGGCCTCCTTCTCAGTCTCCCTTTTCCTCCTTAGAGAACTAAAGTCCACAGCAGTTGGAGAAAGGAAGAGGCCTAATATCAATGCATGCTTGATTATGGACTCTGTTAGAATTAGTTTGTGGGATTCTAACAAAACTTCTTTGATATTAAACTTCCAAATTGCCTTGTCTTTATCATTTATTTTAATTATCTCAAGAGTTCCATTTGATTTTGCTTGCTGTAAGATCCCTTATTAGTATAATAAAGAAATCTGTCTTCATTGCTGTGTGCCTCTGTTTCCTTATTTACACAATGGGAATAATAATTGGATCTCAGTCATAAGGGTGTTGTGAGGATCGGGTGGTCAATGACACAGATTAAATTATTATTATTTTTTTTTGCGGTACTAGGGATTGAACTCAGGGGCATTCTACCTCCGAGCTACACCCCCAGCCCTATTTTTGATTCTTTATTTTGAAACCGGGTCTAAGTTGCGGAATGCCTCACTAGGTAGCTGAGGCTGGCCTCGAACCCAGATCCTCCGGTCTGAGCCTCCCGAATGCTGGGATTACAAGGGTGCGCCACCACGCCCGGCTGACACAGATTAAATTCTGTGGAAATGTTTGCTACTATTATTATCTTGTCCTATAAATCCATTACTATCCTAACATATAAATAAAAACACACTAATGGTGATAATTCAGGGAAATAGAGTCTGAGATTTCAAGACCCAGAATTCCAAACTTTTATTTAGGAGTTCCAAACTCTGAGGGACAAGCCTCCAAAAGGAACCAACCCCAAATAACCTTGGTTTTGAAACTCTAAGCCTCTAAGAGTTCCAATCTCTCAGTAAGCAAATACACCCTATTCCCATATTCCTTTAAAAAGACATAGAAGATTGCCTTAATCTTGCTATAATTCTATTTTAAATATGATAAATCACTCCTTCAAGTACTGGAAGTATCAGATGGCAAAGAATCAACAATGTTGAGGTCAAAGAGTTTTGTTATTCAAAGTTCCTGCAGACTTAAACGAACATGAAAATCAGGTAACAGTTTACTGTCCTCTGGAAAATTTACTGGCATCAAGGCAAGAAGGCACTTGATAATAATAGAACCACATGGTCCTACAATGGAATCCAACTTTCTCATTTTGCCAAGTAGGACATTAAGACCCAGATAAGTAATTTGATTTACTCTTTGATCATACAACAAATTAAACTTCTTTTGATTGCCCTGGCAAATGATTCTAACTGGAGTAGCCTCAAACCTGGGATGTTTAGAGCAATGAAGAAAATATACATTGATTGACATACATTGCATGTGGATAAATATTTAAATTATACATACAGATAATAATAATAGCTAACATTGTACCCCACACCGTATACTTCAGCACATTCTATTGGCTGGACTTTAATGGCCATACCTTCTTACAGCATCTCACTATCTCCTCCATTGCCTCCTGGTCCAGGCCTTCCTCATTTCTTGACTGGACTACTTCGAGGCCATCCTAAGTGCTTCTATAGTTGTCCACTATATTCATTTCCCAGGGCTACTATAGCAAATTGTCACAAACTAGGAGGATTAAAGCAACAGACATTTATTCTCTCACAGTTCCCAAGACTTAGAATTCCAAAACCAAGGTCATTTGGGGTTGGTTCCTTCTTGAGGCTCTAGGGGACAACCAGTCTCTCCTAGATTCTAGTGGCTACCAGCCATCCTTGGCTGTCCATGTATTGTGGATGTACAGGTCCAGTCTCTGCCTCCATCTTCATGTGGTGCTCTCCCTGTGTGTCTGCACATGGCCATCTTCCCTCTGTGTATGTCTGTGTACCTGTAAGCCCTTCCTCTTACAAGTAGACCAGTTGTTGGATCAGGGTCCACCTCAATCCAACATGACCCATCTGAACTCGATTACATCTGCAAAGACTCGCTTTCTAAATAAGGTCACATTCACAGTCACTGGGGCTTAGGACTTGAATTCATCTTTTGGAAGAACACAATTCAACCCGTAACACCCACCAGCTGTCTACTTGTATAACTCTTCCCCCTCCCCAACCCACCCCAGCTGTTTCTCTGATCTCCTCTCCTACCCCTTTCACCCTTACTGTTTCCACTCTAGCAACACTGACTGCCTTGTTCTGAGAATATCCAGGTACTCTCCTGCCAATAGAGGCCTTGCTTGACCTCTTCTCTGTGCCTTGAATGCTCTTCCCCATGATATCTATATATTTTATTTCCTTATTGCCCTCATCGTGTGTGTGTGTGTGTGTGTGTGTGTGTGTGTGTGTGTGTGTGTGTGTGTTACTAGGGATTGCACCCAGGAGAATTCTAACTCCAGGCTACACCCTCAACCTTATTTTCTATTTTTATTTTGGAACAGGGTCTCACTAAGTTGTTGAGTGTCTTGTTAAATTACTGGACACTGGCCTTGAAAGTGCTATCCTCCTGTCTCAGTCTCCGAAGTACTGGGAGTATAGATGTGCACCACTATGCCCTGCTTCCTTCAAGTCTTTGTTTAAGTCTTAGCTTCTTGTTGCAGCCTACTTGAATCTTATATTTAATTCTGACGACTTTCAACCCCTTCAGTACTCCCAAACACCATTCAAACACTCCCACTACTCTTTAACCTGCTTTTTTTGTTTTTGTTTTGTTTTGTTTTTGATATTAGGGATTGAAAACAGGGACATTCTGCCTCTTACCTACACCCCCAAGACCGTTTTCTTTTTCTTCTTTGTGTGTGTGTGTGTGTGTGTGTGTGTGTGTGTGTGTGTGTGTGTGTGGCACTGGGGATTGAACCCAGGGGCATTCTACTTCCGAGGTATACCCCCAGCCCTATTTTATTTTTATTTGGAAACAGGGTCTCCCTAGGTTTATAAGAGTCTCACTACTTGCTGTGAATGTCTTTGAATTTGTGATCCTCCTGTCTCAGCTTCCTAAGTACTGGGATTATAGGCATGTGCCACTATGCTTGGCTTTTATTTTTCATTTTGAAATAGAATCTTGCTAAGTTGCTGAGGCTGGCATCAAACTTGCAATCATCCTGTCTTAGCCTCCCAAATACTGGGATTACTGATTTGTACCACCATGCCCAGCTTATTTTTATATAACACTTATTTTCTAACATGTCTTATCATGTTATTGTCTACTCTACCTGCCCCCTACCACTCCCAGGCTGCATTACACCATATGCTTTAAGAGGGCAGGGATCTTTGATTAGCTCGCTGATAATCTCTTAAGCACAAGGCACAGTGCACAGCACATGGTAGACACTAGACATATATTTGTTGAATTAATGAATAAGTAAATAAATAGAACTCATATCATGTGTCAGGAGTATTTAATTTAACCTTCCCACATTATGACATATTATTACATATATATATTATGACATATATTACATATTATAATTACCTATATTTTACAGATAAGAAAACTGAGGCACACAGATGTTAAGTGACCTGACTCACGTTAAGTGATCTGACTCAAGGTTAGTAAATGGTGGAGCTAGGGATTGAATTCAGGAAGGTCTGGTTCTGAAGTCTTCCAATGACTTATGTAGCAGTGACATATAAAGGACATCTGGCCACTAGTGTCAAGGAGACCCTATATCTAGCTAACTTTTGTCCTGAAATTCAAATTTTCCAACAGCAGGCCATAAATAGTAATCATTTTTAAACAACTGATATGTTATGCTTTGCTAAGATTTAGTTTAATGTTTGCGCATTGCATCACACAAACTCGGAAGGCTATCTTGATACAAATATAAGCTCTACCACTTAGCTGCTCTATGTCCTTGAGTGGATTGCTTAACTTCTTGGTATTCCAGCTTCTTCACTGGTAAATTGGGAATAATTATAGTATTGACTTCACAGACAGAGTGGCTATGAGAATAAATTAATGTACACAAAGCAGTCAGAACAATGCTTGGAAAAAAGAAAGACCTCAATTAGGTCTTAGCTGTTAGTAGTAGGAGTTTTGTGTAAATAAAAAACTTTGATCCCGTCTTGCATTTGATATGGAAGTTTTTTGTTTGTTTGTTTGGTTTTTGTTTGTTTGGTTTTTTTTTAACAGGGAAAACTTGTCCTTCATGTTAGGAGTCAGAATAATGATTACTTTGGTGAGAGGGGCTAGTGACTGTAAGAGTACAAGGCAGGTTTCTGGGGGTTGGTAATGTCCTATTTCTTGGTCCACACACTGGTTGCATGGATGTTCCTACTTTATGAAAAACTGTGGAAATGTACACTTAAGATTTACACTTTTTTGCTGTTTGTGTGCCTCAATAAAAGTGTTATTAGGAAACAACCGAATTCAGCCCCATGACACTTTCTCCTAATTTCTCTATTCCTTTTCTGAAATTTCCCCAAATTCCCATATATTCAAGTAACATTTGCTGAGCATCTCAACATGATGGGCATTGGGATGAGAGTTGGAAGTATTCAAATAGACAAATGTTATTTAATGTAATGATGGAATTTTGATGGAAAATGATGGAAGTACAGTTATGTACCGCATAACAACACTTCAACCAACAATGAGCCTCATATACATTGGTATATATTATATAGCTTAGGTATGTACTAGGCTATACCATCTAGGTTTGTTTAAGTACAATCTATAATGTTTATACAGTAATGAAATGGTCTGATGATGCATTTCTACAAATGTATACCTGTAGTTAAGTGAGAAGTCAAGGAAATCTCAGGCTTCTTGAAAGTAGAACCATCTGAGCTGGAGCTTGGAAGAGAAACAGTAGTTCTTGAGGCAGATAAGTATGTAAAAGCAAAAGGAATGGTCCATGCAAAGGCTCAGAAGATGAAGACTGGGGAAACATAAAATAATTCCAATTTTTGAGTGCTTCAAGTATAAGTCAGGGAGGTAGGAGAATGGATTGAGAGCAACAGTCCCCAGAAGAAGGTAACACCTATAGCTAAAGTGATTTTTAGTTAACAAATTAAAATATTTGAAAATCCAAATAGGTGCATTCATACAGTTGATTTGCTTTACAAAACCATTCAATTAGATGCAGAAACTATTTCTAGATTCATCTACAACAGGTTAAATACAGCACTAAGTACTGAACATTCAAAGATTAGTAAGGTTAGCAATCCTCAAACATGAAGAACAAGAAGAAAAGGACATTGAGTCGCATAATAATGAAATGGCTTAAAACCAGTGATACAGAAAATCTTAAAGAAGTCAGAAGGAAAAAATAAAAAACAACAGTACATGCAGAGGACAGGAGATTTCTCTCTCTCTCTGGTTCTGGGGATTGAACCCAGGGGCCATTCTACTTCTAAGCTATACCCGCAGCCCTATTTTTATTCTTTATTTTGAAACATGGTCTCACTAAGTTGTGGAGGGCCTCACTAAGTTGTTGAGGCTGGACACGAACCTGAGATCCATCCTCCTGTCTCAGCTTCCCAAATACTGGGATTACAATCGTGTTCCACCATGCCCGGCTCAAGATTTCTTACTTGAAAAATGCAAGCCAGAAGATAGTGGAAACACATCTTTAAAGTAGTGGAAGGAACCAGATGCAGTGGTGCACACCTGTAATGCCAGTTCTTGGGAGGTTGAGACAGGAGGATCACAGGTTCGAGGCTAGCCTCAGCAATTTAGCAAGATCCTGTTTCAAAATTTAAAAAAGGTTGGGAGGCCAGGGATGTTAGCTCGGAGGTAGAATTCCTCTGGGTTCAATCTCCAGTACTGCAAAAAAAGAGAACAAAACAAAGACTTTTTCAGATAGACAAAAACCAAAAGAATTGATCACCAAAAGGCCTGCAGTACAAGAACTATTAAAGGAAGTCCTTCAGCACTAAAGCCAGATAAAAGTATAGGTCTGCAGAAAGGAATGCAGAGCACTGGAAATAGTAAACAAGTGGGTAAATATAAAGACTGTTTTCTTGTTGCTTAAATGTCTTAGTCCACTGACTGAAATGATTAATATTTTATGGGGTTATAATATACATGAAAGAAAAACATATGAAAAACAGTGTAAATGTTGGGAGGGGAGAAAGGAAGTATAATATTGTAAGTTTTTTGTACTATCTATGAAGTGTTAAATATTAATCACTTGAAGGTAGGTGCTAATATGCAAAATATGTATATAGGCATTTTTCACTGTTAATTGCACATTCACAAGCAGTTGTAAGAGATAACATAGAAGATCCTAGGTATGCTTTACCTAGGTACTTCCACTTTTCATCACGACGAGTATCCTTCAAGTTGCTCTTTTAGAGTTACACCCACTTTCCTCCCATGGCACCTTCACTCCTGCTTCACGAATCTGTTCTCCATTTCTATAATTTGTCATTTCAGGAATGCAATATAAATATAATTTTAGAGTATGCAGCCTATGGGGGATTGACTTTTTGTCTATTGGCTTCCACTCATTGTTAGCTAGCACTACATAGCTACCAGCTATGTGTCCATCCCTTTGTTGAAAGTAATCTGTTCATCTGGCTTCTCTACTGTATAACTACTGGTATGCCTTCTCAGTTCTGAAATGCTGTTACCTATTACCTCTTTTTTATTTATTTATTTATTTTTTGCGGTACTGGAGGTTGAACTCAGGGGCATTCTACCTCCGAGCTATACCCCCAGCCCTATTTTTTATTCTTTATTTTGAAACCGAGTCTCACTAAGTTGCGGAGTGCCTCACTATGTAGCTGAGGCTGGCCGCGAACCCGGATCCTCCGGTCTGAGCCTCCCGAATGCTGGGATTACAAGCGTGCGCCACCAAGCCCGGCTCCTATTACCTCTTTTTTTTCTTTTTGTACTGGGGATTGAACCCAAATACACTCTACCTCTGAGCTACATGCCCAGCACATTTTATTTTCCTCCATAAGTTGCTGAGAGTTTCGCTATGTTGCCAAGACTGGCCTTGAACATGCAATCCTCCTGTTTTAGCCTCACAAGTGCTAGGATTACAGGCATGTGCCACCACACTGGCTTCTATTACTTTTTAAAATATTGTTCCTGCCCTATTCTCTTTCTTCTGATTAAATGTTTATTTTGGTTCAATCACTCTTATGTTTAAAGTTTCTTTTCATGTTTTCTTTCTCTCATAATTTTTAGAAATAAAAACATCTTTATATCTATTATATGTTACATTATACAACTGGATTTTAAACTTAATATACTATAGGGAAGTTTGTTTAGAAAATCATTTTTTAGCCGGGTGTGGTGGCACACACTTGTAATCCCAGTACTTGGGAGGCTGAGACAGGAGGATCGCAGATTCTCGGCCAGCCTTGGCTGCTTAGTGAGGCCCTGTTTAAAAAATAAAAAGAATGAAAAATAGTGTTGGGGGTGTAGCTCAGAGTTAGAATGTCTCTGAGTTCAATCACCAGTACTGCAAAAAAAAAAGTAAAAGAAAATCATTTTGTACTCTTTTATATTCCATCTCTGCCTTTCTGTACTGATTTTTAAATCTTTTCTGAACTGTCTTCCAACTCACTAATTCCCTAATTAATTGAGACTAATTTGCTGCTGATCTTTTCAGTTTATCGAGTTTTTTAATTTTAATTATGATTTTTACTTTTAATTCAATGAAATAATTTTTCAAATATAGTTATTCTTTAGAATTTATCCTTCCCTGCACATATTTGTATTTCTTTAAATGGAGTAAACATTGTTCTTCATATTCTATGTTTAATAATTCTGAGATCTAAGTTATTTCAGGATATGGGTCTGCTATCTGCTATTATCACTGATTCTCACTTGTAATTAATTCCTTTGTTTGATTAGCTTTCACTGGGAACTTCTTATTTTCCTTATAAAATAAACTGAGTAAATTCTCTGAGATCAAGGACAAAGGTAAATTTCTTCACTGAGGAACTGTTTGCTTATGCTAGGTGTCTGGGGACACAAACAGTCTGGGATCATTTTAAATTTATGACTACAGGTGTCTTTATTTTTTTAAATTTTTTATTGTAGTAATTCATGCAATATAGCATACATCTTTGTTAAGTACAAGTTGTTAACAACATATTTGCACACAATTCTCATTTGACCCCTTCCCCAATTCCCATCCCATTCCCTCCCCCTTCCCCCTCAGGTTCACTTCAGTGAGTGACCTTGATATGATTGTGTAAGTACATCATGTGCCTTAGGGTGTCCCTCTGCCCCATGCATCCACTACAATTAAATCAACTTCTTTGCTTATCGAGGATCTCTCCATTTCATCTGGAGACCCTCCTATGCCCAATGTTCTCCCTAGCATCCACATATTAGGGAGAACATATGCTTCTTTACTCTTTGTGACTGACTAATCTCACTTAACATAATGTTTTCCAGTTGTATCCATTTCCCTGCAAAGAACATGATTTTGTTCTTCTTTATGGCTGAGTAAAATTCCATTGTGTACATATCCCATAGTTTTGTAATCCATTCATCTGTGGTTGGACATCTTGGCTGCTTCCATTGTGAATTGAGCTGCTATAAACATAGATACACATGCATCGGTCTGATAATTTGGTTTCCATTCTTTTGGGTATATA
>PVLC010010716.1:0-49503 GCA_004027655.1 Graphiurus murinus | reverse complement strand
TTATGTTAAGTGAGATTAGTCAGTCACTAAAAGTTAAAAATCAAATGCTCTCCCTAATATGTGGAAGCTAGGGAGAAAATGGGACATAAGAGGGACTCCAGGTGAAGGAGAATCCTTAGGTGAACAAAAAATTTGACTTAATGGAAGGTAATGGGAGGAGGGGGGACACCCTAATGAGCATGATGTACTTACAAGATCATATCAATCACTAAACTGACCAGGAGATAGGGGGAGGGTGGGTGGGAATTGGGGAAGGGTTAATGAGAAATATGTGCATGGATGTCTTTACCTGTACTAGCTTGTACCCAACAAAAATGTGTAATTAACCCTGTTGTACCCAAGAAATGTATAAAAATCCATGCTAGAAAAAAAACTAATAAAAAAAATAATAATAAAAAAGAAAAATAAACCAAAAAAGAAGAATTCCAAATAAATAATTTAATCATTCATCTCAATGCCCTTGAAAAAAAGGAAAAAAACCTGCCCCAAAGCAAATAGAAGGGAAGAAATAATTAAAATCAGAGCAAAAATCAATGAAATAGAGAATAAAAAAATATAAAAGATCAAGAAAACAACAAAAAATTTTTGAGAAGATAATAAAGATTCATAAACTCTTAGCCAACCTAACCAAAAGAGAGAAATGACCTAAATTCCTAAAATAAGAAATGAAAAAGGAGATGTCACAATAGACAACATGAAAATCCGGAGGATTACTAGAAGCTATATTAAAAAATTATACTCTAATAAAGTGTTAATTTATAAAGAAAAAAAAAGAAAATAGTTAAAGCATAAAGGAATCAGTATGTAGTAATGATAGAGATGTAAAGAAGGTACATGAATATGAGACATTTTGGTAAGGAAGGATAAAAGGAAAAGAAAATATTTTAGCGATAAAAAAGGATTTTGTCTAATAAACTAAAGTTTATCCTAAGATTTTCCCAGATGGTAAAGGAAAGACTAGGCTAAAATGAGGTTAAAAACAGTGGCAGAAGGTTTGAGTACATTACAGAATGTTTGTGGAGGATGAAGCTTATAAAAAATATTTCATGTGTGATAAAGATGGCTATATTTAAAATTATTTGAAAAGATTGCATATTTGGCCTATGTTTACTAAATCATATAATAAAGTTTGTCTCTAACAGGATTGAAGCTATCAAACTCCAGATGATACCACAAATGAACATCTACTAGAGACTCTTGGAAAATTGTGGGATACTGGGACATTCTTCCTTGTGACACATTGCTTCCATCCACCCTCAAGTCTGGAGCCCTTCGTCTTCCCCTCATGTGCAGGAAATATATTGATTTTGACATTCCCATTACCTTGCATACAGGTCTATGCAAGTTAATTATAGAGGGGGGGTTGACCAAGTCATGGATGGATGATTCTTGTGCTCTGCAGACAAGTTGTTCTACTATGTATTTCTGCAAACAGGCTCTTGTCATAGCACCAAAGATAATATGCTAGGACCTAGAAGTTCACAGATATTGAGACTTAAAATGGGGGGGGTGAAAAACACCATGTATCCCATCATGTAGCTATGCCATGATTTATAATATTCTGTTCAGTAATGTCAGACTAAATTCTCTTGTCTTTGTAAATATAAGGAAGTAAAAACTAAATATAAGACTTGGAGTGTGGGGAGGGGCAGTTTCTCTCTTTCTGGACACTCAAACATGCTTTTCTCTGTGTGGTGCTTCCCTGTTAGTTTGTAAATAAATCTCTTAGCTTTTCAACAGTTTCAACTCTTTATTTCTATAATGAGTTAAGAAAAGAACACATGGTGGACTCCCCACTCTAACAGTGTCACTAGAGTTAAAACTCAGTCACCCATGACCCAGCTTCAGAACCATACAATCTCCTTCCCCAGGCACATTTTGGGACCCACAAGCAGGAGGCCAGGGGCCAACAGACTTTCACATGATTGCAACTAGCAAAGCAGCAGAAGGTGTCCCTGGGGTAATTTAACTCAGCCATGCCACAGGTTGGGAATGCTACAATCTCTTGGCTAGCATTTTGTTCATGGTGATGATGGAGGCCAGCAGTTGTCAGTGTTTCACATGATCGCAAACAGCAGAGTAGCAACTGTGTCCCTTGGTCATTAAAGCTTAGACTGCTGGGCTGTAGGCTCAGAGGGTCATAATATCTGTACTTTTTGAGTCTGAGTCCAACCACTGCAGAGGCCGGAGGACAGAAGTCTGCAGTGTTTCATTGATCCTAACCAGCAGAAGAGCACTGATGTTCCTGGGGCATTAAAGCTTAGTCAGCCAAGCTGCAGACACAGAACATTATAATTTCTGGTCCAGCTGAGTTTAGGCCCAGAGGGTAGAGAGGCCTGAATCCAATCAGAGACTGATCCTTGCCTGCACTGTCTAAGTACTGTATCCTATTAAAGAACTTCTGTGTGAGGAATGCAAAATTGTGATTATATAAGACAGATTTGTTACCCTCAGCAAAGAACTTATAAAGAGACAATGAATAGACATAGAAATCCACCCAAAGAGGAAAAGGATGTCAACACAACAGAAACACAAATATAAGAATCCCGAAAAAATGAAAATGAAGGCCAATGTGGAAAAAAAACTCCCAAAACAATGGAGATCACCAATGAAGAGCTACATAATGTGCCAGTAGAATTCAGTTTTAATTTTAATATAATCAAAGATATTAGAAATGAAATTAGAGAATATACAGGATTTGAAATAGCATAGCAACAATTAAAATGAGGCTATAATTATGAATTAAAAAGAAACTCTGAGTAAAATAGAGACATTAAATGAAATAAAGTTCACAGTAGAAATCATCACTGACATACTAGACCACATAGAAAATAGTGTCACTCATAGAATACAGTTCATTCAAAACAGATCACATAATCAACAATATAGAGGAAACAACATCACCAGCATAGTTAAGATATCTGAGATAATATGAAGTTACCTAATTTATGGGTAGGAGGCATTGAAGAAGGTCTAGAAGCATAAATCAAGAGAATTAGAAACCACTTCTGAGAAATAATATCATAATTAACCAAAAATTAAAAATTAGATGGGCATCCATGTACAGGAGACATTCAAAACCCCAGTAAAACAAGAATAAAGAACTTATCCATGCCACATAATAATCAAAATGATTACCATAGAGGTCAAAGAGAGAATATCAAATGTATTGAGAAAAAATACAAATGACATTCATTGGCAAAGTGATAAGAATTACTCTGGAATTCTCAAGCAAAACCATTAAAAATAGAAAGGCGTGATAAGATGTACTCTACACCCTGAAAAAAAACAACTTCCAACCAAGAGTGCTATATCCATCAAAGATATCGTTCAAAGTTGACATAGAAATAAACCTTCCAAGACAAGCAGAAACTAAAGGAATTCATGACTACCAAGCCCTCGCTAGAGAAATTACTTAAAGAAAAACCAGAAAGAAGAAACAATAAATAAATGCCAGAACCAAAGAAGGGATGAATTCCAACAGATGAGTAAGTTAAGGAGAAATAACACCACACCAAACAGAAAATACAACTCAAAATGACAGGGAAAAACATCATCTCACATAATAACATTGTATGTCAAAAGTTTAAATTTCCTAATTAAAAGGCATACACTGGCAATATGGATTAAAGACCATAATCCAACTATTTGCTGCTTGCAAGAAACTCACCATAAATGCAAAGATATTAACAAGCTAAATGTGAAAGGATGGAAAGAAGATAGTCCATGCAAATGGAGAATGAAAACAAACAGGGGTAGCAACTCTCATATCTAAATAAGATTCAAGTGCAAACTTCTCAGAAGAGAAAAAAACAGGTCATTTCTTAGTGATAAAAGGAAGAAGAAATCCAAAGAAGATGTAATGATAGTAAATACTTATGCTCAAAACATGAGCATATCCACTTTTATAAAAGAAACACTTTGGGACATTAATACTCAAATAGACCCCTACACAATAATATTGGGAGACTTCAAAACACCTCTCACATCACTAGATAGATCTTCCAGACAAAATAATCAGTAATCTTCTGACAGAAAGAACAGTGTAAACCAAATGGATTTAATATACATATACAGAATATTCCATCCAACAACAGCTATTCAGAATATGTATTCACATATTCTTCTCAGCAGATCATGGAATCTTTTCTAAAATAGACCATATTATTGCACCAGAAAATTGTAAAAATTTAATATAATTCCTTGCAACTTTTCAGAAAATAGTGGAATGAAAGTAGAAATCAACAAAAGAAAGACCTAAAGAAATTATATAAATACATGGAGATGAATGATACACTTTTGAATAAGGATTGGATCATAAAAGAAATAAGGGGAAAATGAAAACTCCTAGAATTAAATGGAAAGAAAAGAGAGACACAACCTACAAAAAAATCTATGGGAAACTTTGAAGGCAGTTTTAAGAGGAAAATTTATAGCATTGAGTGCTCACAGAAGAAAAAACAGAAATTCACCAAATAACACAATGATGCAAATGTATCCATGTTTATACCAGCACAATTCACAATAGCCAAATTATGAAACAAGCCTAGGAGTCCATCAACAGATGAATGGATCACAATACTGTGGTATATATACACAAAGGAATTTTACTCAGCCTTAAAGAACAAAAATATGTCATGTGCAAGAAAATGGAAGGAATTCAGGAATATTACACTAAGTGAGCTTAGGCAGTCCCCAAAAAGAAGTGAGTGTTTTCTCTTACATATGGAAGCTAAGTGGAAACTGGGAAACAAGGGTCACACAAGGTAGAAGAGCAGAGTCCAATGTAGTGATGAAGGGAATTTAGGGGATGGAGGAGGGGAGATGGTTACATAAGGAATTTAATAGTTGAAGTAATGCTATATACATGTATAACATTATCAATTACAATTTCAAAGAGATGTACATGGAGGGAGTGGGACCCAGAGAGAAGTGCTACAAATATTGTGTGTAAGCATGCATGTTTCTAACACTCCATACCTCAGTATGATGTCTAATTACAATGCACCAAATAAAAGTATACTAAAAATAAATACATTTTGTAATTTCATAGTGATTCCATTGATGAATCGGGGCTAAGTCAGTTGAAACCTTGACTGACATTTTAGATGTCATTAAGAATGTCTGTGATTCATGGTAAAAGGTCAAAATATCAATATTTCCTGGAGTTTGGAAGAAGTCAATTCTAACCCTCCTGGGTAAATTAGAGAAGTTTGAGTCATAAGTGGAAGAAGAAATTACAGATGTTATGGAAGGAATTAGAATTAAAAGTGGAGCCAAAAGTTATGACTGAATTGCTGCCATGTCATGATGATATTTTAATGGATGAGTAGTTGCTTCTTATGCATGAGCAAATAAAGTTGTTTCTTTTTTGGTAATGTACAAGGTTTTACCACTATATGTATTTTTAAAAGACTGTCTGCTGTATCCTCTTTTTATACATAATTAATTTATTTATTTATGATTAGTGCATTGTAATCATACATCTTTGTTAGGTACAAACTGATAAAGGCATAGATTTAACCCTTCCCCAATTCCTGCCCCACTCCCTCACGTTTCTTCCTTCTCAAGTTCAGTTTAGTGATTGACTTTGCTATGTTTGTAAAAGTAGATTATGTACATTAGGGTGTTTCCCTCTCTTCCCCCCATCACCTTCAGTTAAGTCACCTTCTTTGCTAATCTAAGGTTTCTCCTTCTTCATCTAGAGTCCCTATTATGTCCCACTTTCTCTCTAGCTTCTGCATATTAGGGAGATCATACATTTTTTTTACATTTTCTGACATACTAATCTCATTTAGCATAATGTTTCCCAGTTCCATCCATTTCTCTGAAAATGACATGATTTTGTTCTTTATGGCTGAGTAAAATTCCATTGTGTACATATCCCATAGTTTTCTAATCCATTCATCTATTGATGGACATATTTGCTGTTTCCATAGTTTGACAAATGTGAATTGTGCAGCTACAAACATAGATACACATGCATCAGTCAGATAGTTTGGTTTCCATTCTTTGAGTAGATATCCAGAAGTGGTATTGCTGGATCATATGGTAGGTTCATTCCCATTTGTCTGAGGATCCTCCATAGTGTTTTCCAAAGTGGTTGAACTAATCTGCAATACCACCAACAATGATTAGAGTTCCCAATATTCCACACCATCACCAGAACTTGCTTTTTGTGTTTTTGATGATTGCCATTCTAATTGGGGTTAGGTGAAATCTCAAGGTAGGTTTGATTTACATCTCTCTGATTGCTAATAATGTTGAACATTTCCCCTTCATTTATTGGCCATTTGTATTTCTTCTTTTGTGAAGTGTCTATTTAGATCCTTTGCCCATTTTTGATTGGGTTATTTGTTTCCTTAGCTGTTAGTTTCTTGAGTTCTCTGTGTATTCTAGATATTAGTCCTCTATCAGAGGAGTAGCTGCCAAAAATTTTCTCTCACTCTGTGGGGTCTCTGTTGAGGTTCTTGATAGTTTCCTTTGCTGTACAGAAACTCTTCAGTTTAATGAAATTCAATGTATTGATCTTCCTCTGAGTTGTTCATGCTTTGGGGGTCTTGTTGAGAAAATTTTTACCTGTGCCTATGTGTTGAAGTGTTGGGCCTATGCTCTCTTCAAGTAGCTGCAAGGTCTCTGGCCTGACTTCCAGGTCTTTAATCCACCTTGACTTAACTGTTGTGCCAGGTGAGAAAGTGGGATTTATTTCCATTTTCCAGCATATGGTTAACCAATTTTGCTAACACCATTTGTTGAAGATGCTATCTTTTTCCAGTGTATGTTTTTGGCTCCTTTGTCAAAAATCAGTTGACTGTAAGCATGTGGGTCTGTTTCTGAAACTTCTATTCTGTTCCACTGGTCTATGTGTCTGTTTTCGTGCCAATTCTATGCTGTTTTTATTACTGTGGCTTTGTAGTAGAGTTTGAAGTCAGGTATTGTGATACCTCCTGCATGGTTGTTGTTGCTAAGAAATATTTTGGCTATCTTTGGCTTTTCGTTGTTCCAAATCAATATAAGGGCTGATTTTTCTATGTCTTTGAGGAGTGACCTTGGTAATTTAATGGGTATTACATTGAATCTGTAGATCACTTTTGGGAGGATGGCCATTTTGATGATATTTATTCTGCCTATCCAAGAGCATGGAAGATCTTTCCATCTTCCAAAGTCTTCATTGATTTCTTTTTTCAACTTTTTATACTTTTCCTTATAGCGGGATTTTACCTACTTGGTTAGGTTTATCCTTAAGTGTTTTATTTGGGGGATGCTATTGTCAGTATAATTGTTTTCTGGATTTCTTTTTCAGTGTTTGTTGATCAGTTCTATAAGTTTTTTGGTTGACTTTGTTGGGTCTTCTAAGTATAGTATAATGTAATCTGCAAAAAGGGAAAGTTTTAGTTCTTCTTTCCCCATTTTACATTTTTATTTCATTCTCTTGCCTTATTGCTTTGGCTAGAGTCTCAAATACTATATTGAACACAAGTGGTGATAGTGGACATTCCTTCTTATTCCTGTTTTTAGTAGAAATGCTTGCAGGTTTACCCCATTTAATCTGATGTTGGCTTTGAGCCTATTGTATATTGCCTTCATGATGTTGAAGTATGTTCCTTCTATTCCTATTCTTTGCAGTACTTTTAGCATGAATGTATGTTGGATCTTGTCAAATGCTTTTTCAGCATCAATAGGAATGATCATGTGATTTTTGTCATTCATTATGCTTATGTGTTGAATTGTTTTTCATATGTTGAACCATCCTTGCATCCCTGGGATGAACCTGACCTGGTCATGGTGTATAATGTTCTTGATGTGGTTTTGAATGGGAATTGCTAGTATTTTGTTTAATAGTTTTGCATTTGAAGTTCATCAATGATATAGGCCTATAGTTTTCTTTTCTTGGGCTGACTTTATTTGACTTTGGTATTAATGTGATGTTGGCTTCATAGAATGTGCTTGGGAGGGTCCCATTTTTTTCCATTTCACAGAATAGGTTGAGGAGTATTGGGATTAGCTCTTCTATAAATGTTTTATAGAATTCACTTGGAAAACCACCTGGCCCTGGATTTTTGTTTGATGGTAATGTCTTTATTCCTGTTTCCATCTCTCAAATATCTGAGAAGGGCCAGACACCTGAGTAAGGCCATTCAATTAGCATCCAAGTCACTATCTGACCAGAGACACATCAGTGAGTAGAAGAGACACCAATCAAATCAACCTAGACCAGAAATGCATCCTAGAGACTCATTGAATACTGACAGATAAGACATATTTATTTGTTTAAGCCATTAAATTTTGAGGTACTTTGTCATGCAGTGATAGTAACTACTAAAGAGTATTTTATTAGTTACAATGTAATTTGATTGGCCAGAATTCAATGCTTTATATAAAATATGATAGCATATTTAATATCACAGCCTTATGAGGTAGAAACTATATTAATCCTTTTGTAACAATGAAGAAATAGTAGAATTTAATTGCTTTCCCCCAAATAATTTAAATCTATCATGTGAGATGTGTGCACCACTGCACCCAGCTCTGATAAAGAATATTATATTTAAAAAATAATATTATATTATGACAGTCCTCATAAAAGGTGATAAGTGTAAGATTAAGTTCTTTTAGTGATAGTCTAGCAACAAGGTTCTTTTATTTCTTCAAACAGCCATTTCCAAGGGTATTAAGATCAATATGCATCTGATATTAAGTCAGCAGCACAAATTATACTCATAGAATATGTGCAGAGACTGTACAGTCACACTTCTATTACAAAAGACCATATATATTATTTCATTGGTGCATTATAATCATACATTTTTGTTAGGTACAAGCTGACAAAGGCATATATGCACACATTTCTCATTTAAATCCTTCCCCAATTCCCACTCCACTCCCTCACCCTCCCTCCTTCCCAAGATCAGTTTAGTGATTGACTTTGATATATTTGTGGGAATACATCATGTGCATTAGGGTCCATCCCCTTCAGTTAAGTCAACTTCTTTGCTTAACTAGGGTTTCTCCTTTTTCATCTGGAGTCCCTCTTATGCCCCATCTTCTCCCTAGCATCTGCATATTAGGGAGAACGTATGTTTTTAACTTTTTGTGACTGACTAATCTCACTTAACAGAATGTTTTCCAGTTCCATTCATTACACTGCAAATAACATGATTTTGTTCTTCTTTATGGCTGAATAAAATTCCATTGTGTACATATCCCATAGTTTTATAATCCAGTCATCAGTCGATGGATATCTTGGCTGGTTCCATAGTTTGGCAACTGTGAATTGTGTGCTATAAATATAGATACACATGCGTCAGTCTGATAGTTTGGTTTCCATTCTTTTGGGTAGATACCCAGAAGTTGTATTGCTGGATCATATGGTAGGTTCATTCCCATTTGTCTGAGGATCCTCCATACTGTTTTCCAAAGTGGTTGCACTAATTTGCAGTCCCACCAAAAATGTATTAGGGTTCCCACTTCTCCACACCCTTGCCAGCATTTGTTGTTGATTTTTTTAATGATTGCCATTCTGATTGGAGTTAAGTGAAATCTCAAGGTAGTTTTGATTTGCATCTCTCTGATTGCTAATGATGTGGAACAGTTTCTCATACATTTATTAAGAGGCCACCAATATTTAGCAAAGGAGGTAGACATACAATTCTCTTGGGAAGGAAGCAGTGTATTCTTCTGGGAATCAGTGTTTGACATTGTTGTGTCATCCAGACAATGTAACCACAGATAGTTGTCCAGATGTTTACCTAAGGTATGCTTTGATAAACTTGAATCTTATAAAGTGGAACCAATGCCATTTTATTTTGATACTGATATTATACTAATTCACTCAAAAGATTTTGGAAATATCTATTTCTCTGCAGAAAAGAAATTTGAATTGGTTTTAACAAGAACTTTTAAAATTTACTTATCAAACAAACAAAACAAAAATGCTTGCAATTCCTTCATTCTAACAAATCAACTGTTTCTAATTACTCACTTTTCTTTCTAGTTTTTGTCCATATTTATACTATATGATTAAGTAGATTTAAACAGGATAGTTACAATTATGTATTAGAGTAGAGCTTCATTAAAAATAAATCAGAATTTGTAATTTTATATAAAGCTTGAAATTCTTACCAATCAAATTACATTAGGAAAGATGGCATCTGAGTGAAACACCTCTCCTCAGGTGCTGTGAGTTTGAATCAAATCTGCCATAAAAGCAGCTTCTTGATGTAAGAAAAAAGCAACAGAAAAGTGAACAAAGTAACAAAAATTGAAGTGCATCTGAACAGAACTCAGAAAGGGGACCAGGGAGAGCAAAGGAGCCCATGTGCTTGGCAGTGGTGCATGCCATAGAGTGGCAGCCACCATTAGGCCACCTGCCTGGTGCAAGGTCTATTAGCACTGACACATCTAATGACCTCCTGCATACACAGCAACCAGACATGGAGTAAGCAACTCCAGAATTCCACACCCTAATCAGGCAGCATATTCCTGCACCATCAAGTGTGACCAGGAACACCTGGGACAACCAGGTTAAGCCTGCAGAGGGGACACACCAGCTCACCTCTCCCCCCAGAGCCAGAGCATCACAGAGCTGTATGTTAACTGCACTCTCTGGGAGACCCCTGTGAAAAGGATTGACTCCATCACCCGGCCTTCTAGTGATTGGATAGGAGCAGAAATGCGGGAGGGACCCAGAGCATACAGGACATGGAGACCTTACAAGCACCCTGAAAAATGCCTGACATTTAGACTGCACTCCTGCCACCAGCAAAGGCAGAGAGAGAGATGTATACAAGGCCTGTGGAAAGTGTGGAGCCTCCAGCTTACACTGAATTCAGACCCAGTGACACCCCCTGCCTATATAGACAAGAGCAGCACAGGGAAAGGTCCTATGGAGAGCTCAGAGACACAAGCTTGCACCAGTAGAACTCCCTGCCTGCTTTGACAGAGAGAGCAAATAAGATTGCCTGAAATATGCTTTAAAATCTAATATAGTGAGTAGACATTTAAAAACTGAAAATATCTATGCAGATCCAAAAGGACTTCAGAGGCCAACTCGGCTCTGTACTTAACACTTGTAGAATTTTTGTTTTTGTTATTGATGTTGTTTTTGTTTTCTCTGTGTTTTTTTTTTCATTTTGTATTGCCTTGTTTTGTTTGATGATTGGTTGCTTTGTTATTATTTTGCTCAGTTTGTTGACTCTCTTACTCTTCCATTTTACAAGATTCCTCCCTATCTTCTATCTATGTTCTTCTCAACACTTTTTTCTCTTTCCTTTTTTCCCTGTCTTATATGAAGACCATTTCATATGACTATACCTAGTTACTCTACATTGAGTACCAGAACCCTCCGACATATCCACTATCTCTAATCATTACCATATATCACCTCAACACATTCAAACCTTTATTCCACTGGGCCATACCTTCTACTTTACTGTATTCTTGCATTCATCACCATGGCTACTCACACAGAACCTTCAACACTGAACACAACCTGTTCTTGTATATACCAGAAGACACCTCTAAATCCCTACTGCAGAAATTGGAACAGAGAGGTGAACTAGGAGAAGGGACTGCCAAACCCTAAGGATAAGCTCACCTCTGCTGATTGAAGGAATAGCTCAACACATCCCACATTAAGAGCTAAAAACTAAGAGACCACAAACTCTCCTACTCACACCCCTGAGATGAATCCACATAACAGAAGCAACAAACAGACCCTAGAAGTCAACACCTGAGACCCACTAATAGCACCAGTAGAGTGGGCAGAAGAAGTCCTAGAGTAATTGCAACTCAGTACAAGATACTAGTCACAGAAAGAAAATAAAATAAGAAACCTATAAATTGAGGGAAAGCTTGCAATAGCAGCAAAGATATAAATTTAAGAACAGGAAAAACATAGGAAAGAAAAATAGCAAAGAAACAATGAACCACCACAACCCCACAATAACAGAATTCAACAATACAGAATGCCAAAGATTACCAGAAGAACAATTTAGATTTTTAATAGTAGAAATGACACAAATGATACAAAATGGCCATCCTCCCAAAAGTGATCTACAGATTCAATGCAATACCCATGAAATTACCAAGATCACTCCTCACAGACATAGAAAAATCAGTCCTTAAATTAATTTGGAACAACAAAAAACCCCAGAATAGACAAAGTAGTTCTTAGCAACAAGAACCATGGAGGAGGCACCACAATACATGACTTCAAACTCTACTACAAAGCCACAGTAATAAAAACAGCATGGTATTGGCAAAAAACAGACACATAGACCAATGGACCAGAATAGAAGTTTCAGAAACAGACCCATGAGCTTACAGTCAATTGATTTTTTACAAAGGAGCAAAAAACATTCACTGGACAAAAGATAACCTCTTTAACAAACAGTGTTGGCAAACTGGATAACTATATGCAGGAAAATGGAAATAAACCCCACTTTCTCACCTTGAACAAGAGTCAAATCGAGATGGATCAAAGACCTAGAAGTCAGGCCAGAGACCTTGCAGCTACTTGAAGAGGGCATAGACCTAAAACTTCAACACATAGGCACAGGTAAAAACTTTCTCAACAAGACCCCCAAAGCACAAGCAACTCAGAGGAAGATCAATACATGGAATTTCATTAAACTGAAGAGTTTCTGTGCAGCAAAGGAAACCATCAAGAACCTCAACAGGGACCACACAGAGTGAGAGAAAATTTTTGCCAGCCATTCTTCTGATAGAGGACTAATATCTAGAATATACAGAGAATTCAAGAAACTCACAGCTAAGAAAAAAAAAACCTAATAAATAATGAGCAAAGGATCTAAATAGACACTTCACAAAAGAAGAAATACAAATGGTCAATAAATGTATGAGGAAATGTTCTACATCATTAGCAATCAGAGAGATGCAAATCAAAGCTACCTGAAGATTTCACTTAACCCCAATTATAATGACAATCATCAAAAACACAAACAACAGCAAATGCTGGAGAGAATGTGGAGAAGTTGGAATCCTAATACATTGTTGGTGGGATTGCAAATTAGTGCAACCACTTTGGAAAACACTATGGAGGATCCTCAGACAAATGGGAATGAATCTACCATATGATCCAGCAATACGACTTCTGGGTATCTACCCAGAAGAATGGAAACCAAACTACCAGACCAATGCATGTGTATCTATTTTTATAGCTGCACAATTCACAATTGCCAAACTATGGAACCAGCCAAGATGTCCATTGGCAGATGAATGGATTAAAAAACCATGGGATATATGTACACAATGGAATTTTACTCAGCCATAAAGAAGAACAAAATCATGCCATTTGTAGGGAAATGGATGTAACTGGAAACATTATGTTATGTGAGATTAGTCAGTCACAAAAAGTAAAAAAAAATGTATATTCTCCCTAATATGCAGATGCTAGGGAGAAAATGAGGCATAAGAGGGACTCCAGATAAAGAAAGAGAAATCTTAGATGAGCAAAGAAGGTGACTTAATTGAAGGTGATGTGTGGGGAGGGGAACACCCTAATTCACATGATGTACTTTCACAAACATATCAAAGTCAATCACTAAACTGAACCTGAGATGGAGGGAGGGTGAGGGAGTGGGGCAGGAATTGAGGAAAGGTTAAATGAGAAATGTGTGCATGTATGCCTTTATCAGCTTGTTCTTAACGAAGACGTATGATTTAAATGCACCAGTTATTAGGATCTCCATACTGAAGAGCTTTAGGAATTCCCTTCTGCCAAATAATGTTTATTCTTTAGAGACTCTCTCTGAGAGCACCTAAACTTTAAATTGTAGGAAGATGGAAACTAAATACAAGGAGTAGGATATGAAAGTTCAACAAAGTGGTGGGGGGTTGAAGGTCTTACTATACAAACTAGGAGTTATCCAAATATGGCCGGCAGATTAAATGCAGCCTATGGCCTGTCTTTGAAAGTACACATTAGGGTACAGCTACTCCCGATTTTAGTCTATGATAACTTTCACACTACCTCACCTGAGTTTAGCTGTGACAGAGATCATATAACCTGAAAATCCAAGACACTTACTCTCCCAGAACAAGTTTGTTAACATATAAATAATCATATAATAACTAATTCGATAGTGGTATAATCAGAAAGAAGGTGGGCAATAATACTAGACAAAAATGATATGGAGCCGGGTATGGTAGTACAAGCTTGTAATCCCAGTACTTGGGAGACTGAGACAGGAGGATCTGGGTTGGCCAGTAGCCTCAGCTACTTAGTGAGGCCCTCCATAACTTAGTGAGTCCCTGTTTCAAAATAAAGAATAAAAAATAGGACTGGGGGTGTAGCTCGTAGGTAGAATGCCCCTAGGTTCAATCCCCAGTACTGAAAAAAAATGATGTGGAAGATGAGTGAAGTGGTTGGAGTTATTATTAAGGTCCTTGTATTGATTTGTATTGATTGACAGGGGATTAAAGACATCACCAGGTCTGTATGTTGAAAATATTGTAAAGGTAAGATTATAGTAGAGAACAGAAATCGTGGAATTCCTATTGAAAGTTTAAATTACTTTTGGGTAATCCTTTGGGAGATGATATTATGATTTTCCCATTTTCAAATTTCTAACAACCTTCAGTACTCATTTAGATGAGGCCAGTAGGTCAAGCCAGTGGACTGTAATGCATTTTTCCTCTGCAAGTGGCATAACTGTTTTCCAGTCAACCTCACATAATTCTAAGTGATAAAAACTTCTGTGGAGAAGAACAGTCCAAAAGATAAAATCAACTGCTGGTTATGCACTTAAAAAATTCCAAAATGGAACAATTTTTAGCCATAGAACAGAAGTTTTAGAGAGATAATCATATTTATTCTTAATATTTGTGAGTTTGGGAACTTGAATATATCCTCTTTAAATGCAAGCACACTGTTTTATGTAACTTAGAGGTTCTGTACATAATTATTCTGTTGAGAATTCTTACAGTTATAATCTAAAAGACTGACCACAAAACTCAGAGGAAAGAATATCTATTTTATTATGGTTTTGGGTTCAATCCATGTTGGGCCAGAGACTGCAGACCTCAGGACCTCGACGTGGGAGGCAGAGAGAGGGAGAGCACCTGGGCTTTGCTCCTCACATCATGGAGGCCAGAAACAAGAGAGAGGACAAGTGGAGGAGGAGCCATATATAACACCCAAGGAAACACCCCCAGGGATTTACCTCCTCCAGTCACACCTTGGCTCAGGCCACCACCCAGATAAATCAATTATAATATATCTCATTCATGTTTTTACCCCAGTGGCTTGATACATAGTGGGCACTTATTAAATATTTACTTAATGTATCAGTTGGAAATAACTCTTCAACTCTAATTCTTCCAGAACAAGTTGTATTTCTTTTCATGGTGCTCATATACTTCTTATTTCCATTCTGTTGTAAACTTTTTTTTCTTTTCCCTGTCTCCTCTAGGTAAGTCTTAATGAAAGAAACAAAGATTTCATCAATGTATTCCCAGTCCCTAGAACTAGTACTAGTTTTCAACATATAAATTGAAAGATATGTGCCTAGTAGAAGATTTTTGAACTACATGTATATTTTGAACTACATGCATATCTGTTCATATTGGACTTAGTAGTTCTAGAAGATGGAAATATGCATCTGTTGAGTTATTACATCTTTCTCTCCATTGCTTTCATAAGACTGAGAGTCTTTATGGCTTACTCATCACCCTATCCCTAACATCAAACATCTTTATGGCACATGGTACTCAAATGTTGAACTGAATTGAACTCTTAATTTTAATTTTTCCTGGCTTCATTCAATAAAAGCAATAGAATTCAAATCTTGAGTGTCTGCAATAAATCTTAAAGTGCCAGATAAGACTTTTCTGCCTTAATTAGTTTATCTTTATTTGATTTGAACATGATCCATTAATTTAAATTAAATAAGTAATTCAAAGCCTGTGGATAATCAATTAGATAAATATAAATGTCAAGGATTGCAACCTCTTGGCTATATTTTAAAGATAGTAAATATGTAAGACATCAGAACCAAATATTTCTTTTGATCATGATAATGAGATGTTCCAGATCAGGAGTAAGACTGGAATTTATTTTAAAACACACAGATGCTAAAAATATCTTGGCAATAAATTCTTCTCTTTGTTTCTGTTTGTGGAAGTTGTCCTAGTTCTTGTACAATTTTAGAAGTTACCATCAAGTTATCAAATTGCTTTCATTGTTGTGTAAGCTTTTTTTCCAGTACTGGGGATTGAACTCAGGGGCATTCTACCTCTGAGCTATACCCCAGCCCTATTTTTTATTCTTTATTTTGAAACGGGGTCTCACTAAGTTGCGGAGTGTCTCACTAGGTAGCTGAGGCTGGCCAAGAACCCGGATCCTCTGGTCTCAGCCTCCCAAATGCTGGGATTACAAGTGTGTGCCACCATGCCTGGCTTTGTTGTGTAAGATTTAAAGAATGAGGTGGTAGTGGTGGTTTAGGAATCTTTTTGACATTTTGTATTAGATTTTTTTTTCTGGTGATCATTTGTGGATGTTCATTAGTAAGTAATCTATGTTGCTTTCGTCAGTGCACTAGAGTTTTTCAGAAATTATTATCTGCTACAGAAAATCACTACACTAATTTGGTGAAATGCATCAGTTTGGTGGACAACAAGAGGAAACTATCAGAGTCATTTGAAACATCTGAGAGTTTCTATCATTGCACTGATGGTAAATCCATCAAAGAGAGATGAATGTGTTTTTCTCACATCAAATGAATATATTTGCTCTTTACATATTTACTTATGCTTTCTTTGCATTATATGATTCTGATGAAGGATTTCAGATATACTTCTTAGTGTTAGGGTGTGCTCATTTGAACTCTTTGATTGGCATGTAGTTATATATGCTTTGTTCCGACATGCATATAGTTGTTTCCAGTGGTTCTCCAGTTTTTGTAGAGAGTTTTTTTTTTCTTTTTTTGCTGCTACAGGAACTAACCTGAAACACAGTGATTCATTCTCAAAGGATTCTCATTTTAAATGTAGAAAAAAGTATAGTCATGGAGAAGCCAATATATGTTGAGAATACATAATTATGCTAGAATGTAAAATAACAGCTCTTGAGACATTAACATATCCTCTACATAAGAATTATATGCAGTTATCTTTTCATTTTGCTGTCATTGAAATAAAATGTTAACAAAGGCATTGTATAGAAACTACATAGTCAAATTCTAAGATTCATGGTCATAATATTTAAAAATAGAGCTTGTATTTATTGGTGCACCAATGACTACACAGAACTGAAAATGTCAAATAAACCCAGACCCATCTGATCAAGTCGTGACATGTGTGTGTGTTTATCCCATTTTTGTGAACTATGTGATAAGCCTTGTCATTAAGTTAATACAATTACATTTAAAGTAAAAACAATTCCATAGTTCTTTAATACTTAGCAGAGTTATATCTTTAACCACTAAACATAGGTAACAAAAACAGTCACATAAATCATTTAATGACAAAGAACTAGCACTGTAACATGAGGATTATTGAGACAGTGAGAATGAGAATGCCCCAGTGAATATAGGATTGCCATTAAAACAATTTTACATGAGAAAATTATCTAGAAATTAACATAAGGAAACAAAGGCAAAGATTAGCAGCTTTGTTAGTCAAGCTCCATGTAGTAAACAGATGGTGCACTTGTCTTGAATAATTTGAGGAGATTTCAACCCATGTAAAAATGTGGGTAGGAATTAGCAATAGCAGTAAGGTGTGGTGAAGTACCCCTTGGCCACCAACGATAGGATACTATTACTATCTCTTGGCTTGAAAGGACAAAAGAGAAAATTATTATTGGAACTTAGACAGTGTAATATAGGAAGGGACACATGACAGGAGTTGTAGTATTCAGTAGAGGGACATTGTCATCCCACCTGAAGGCCAGCAGGAAGAGAGTTAAGGGAATACATACTCCAGTCTCACTTTCCTCTTTTTCTCCCATCTATCTGTACCTCCCAATGGCCAGGAAGCACAGAGCAAGTCTACACAAGTGTAAGTCTACAAAAGTCATCATCCCAGGGCCAGTGAGCAAGGTATAGAAGAATGAAGAATTTTCTACTGTAAGGATTTCTAGAAAAAAAGTTACCACATGCCTACATGGTTCTCAAAGTAAATATATGATTATACAAGTAGGTTTATTTTGGATAAGTGAATTAATTCAATTAAATTGAAGTAAAGATTATCATAGTATTCTATGTAAGTACAATTATATGCATATATGTACAATTATAACTATAATTTTATTCTTAAATATGTGGCAGATATTGATAAAGTTTGTAGGGTAGCAGAGAATAAGTGGTGTAGTTTCAGAAGATCAATATTTTGCTCTTCACACTGCAAACTGAAATTCTTTGTGACTTAGAAAAAATTACTTCTCTGAGTTTACTTATCTATGAGTAATACATGTCCTATTTGTTCATACCTCAAAAGATGATTTAAGAATCAAATGAAAATGTATCTTGAAAACACTTTACAAACCAACATGTCTCTTTTAATGTAAGTATCTACTCTTCCAGCATTGCAAAGTGGAATTTAAAGATGAATGCTAAGGTTTTGGGGAAATAAGCTAAATTTTTGATATTTTTTTCAGTGACAGATCTATCTCCGTCTACCCAGACAGAACTCTGCCAGCTTCCAACCAGACTTAATTAGGTTTTAAATGATATTCAGGAAGACATAATAGCTTATTCTGATTGTTCTTTTTATATCATACAGTCTCTAAATATTCATTGTGCTCATATGACTAAGCTGTAAATCAATAGAAAATGCCAGTGAGATTTTTTAAATTTTTAACTCTGTCCCATATTTTTGGATGTAGCAGAATCTTAACTTTATATTCATTTTCATTCTCACATTGCCATTATCCATCTTGCTTTGTCTAAAGCACTTCTAACCACATTATAAGACCCAAGGTAACTATTTCCACCTCTAGAAAGCCTTTCCTTAACATCACCTGAGAAGATTTGCACCTCCCTCTGTTTTCATATATGCAGTACATATCTTTATTATATCAAGTTTCACAATGCATTGTATTAGAATTATTTGCTTCTATTTTTGCATCTCTCTCTAGGTCCTGAGAGCCTTGTGTATAAGGGCCTTTTCTTTTCTCTTTTTATATTTTATTTTTTCAGTAGAAAGAATGGAATACCAGGCTTCAAACATGATAAACAAGTGTTCTACCACTGAGCTACATCCAAAGCACTTTTTCTATTTTGTCTTGAAAGAGGGACTCACTAAGTTGTAAGGCTGACCTCAAACTTGTGTTCCGCACCCAAAGTAGCTGAGATTGTAAGTATACAGCACACTCCCAGTTTATGAGGGCATTCTACTATGAAGGCTTCTATTCTCCATTAACAAGCAAAGTGACTGACACTTTGTGTGGGGTTAGTTAATTTGAATTGAAATTCTGGGCATTTAATGTTAAAAGAAAGACTGAATCCTACTTTTACTAATGTGGTCTTTTTAAGTCTCCATGTTTCTAACATTTGAAGCAGATGATATTTACTGTGTGTGTGTGTAAGCTTAGGGGCATTCTACCTCTGAGATACACACCCCCTAACCCTATTTTATGTTTTATTTTGATACAGGGTCTCACTAAGTTGCTGAAGGCCTTGCTAAGTTTCCTGAGTGATATTCTTTTCTCAGCATCTCATCTACTAGGATTATAAGTGTGCATCACCATGCCTGGTGAAGATAATATTTTCATTCAGGGTAGAGTTTCAGCAGAAGAAATATACTGACTTAGATTAAAAAGTCCTCAAAAATTTTCTAATCTGAAAGTAATTATTTTATTTTATGTATTTATTTTTTTGCGGTACTGGGGATTGAACTCAGGGGCATTCTACCTCTGAGCTATACCCCAGCCCTATTTTTTTATTCTTTATTTTGAAACCGAGTCTTACTAAGTTGTGGAGTGCCACACTAGGTAGCTGAGGCTGGCCGTGAACCTGGATCCTCTGGCCTCAGCCTCCAGAATGCTGGGATTACAAGCGTGAGACACCACGCCCAGCTTGAAAGTAATTATAAATACACATTTTATTTATATGGAACAACGAAAAACCCCAAATATTCAAAATATTTCTCAGTAATAAGAAACCATGCAGGAGACATCACAATACCTGACTTCAAACTATACTACAAAGCCATAGTAATAAAAATAAGCATGACATTGGCACAAAAACAGACACTTGGATCAATGAAGCAGAATAGAAGATACAGAAACAAATCCACACTTACATCCAATTGATATTTGACAAAGATGCCAAAAAAATGCTAGAAAAGTGATAGCAACAAATGGTGTTGGCAAAACTGATTATCCATATGTAGAAAAGTGGAAATAAATCCCACCTTCTCAACCTGCACAAGAGTCAACTCAAGATGCATCAAAGACCTGGAACTTAGATCAGAGACTTTGCCATTACTTGAAGAGGGCATAGGACTAACACTCCCATATATAGGCATTGATTAAAAAAAACTTCTTTAATATGACCTCAAAGGCATAAGAAATGAAAATGAAAATTAATACATGGGATTACATTAAACTGAAAAATTTCTGTGCAGTAAAGGAAACTATCAATAACCTTAAGAGAAAGCCAACAGAGTGGGAGAAGATCTTTGAAAGCTATTCCTCTGATAGACGACTAATATTTAGAATATACAAAGAACTCAAAAACTCACTGATTCCCCCCAAAATAACACAATCAAGAAATGAGCAAGTGAACTAAAGAGACACTTCACAAAAGAGCAAATACAAGTGGCCAATAAATATTTAAAAAATGTTTAACATCATTAGCAATCAGAGAGAACCAAACCAAAACTACCCTGAGATTTCACCTAGTCCCAATTAGAGTGGCAATCATTAAAAACACAACCAATAAAAAATGCTGTAGAGGATGTGGAGAAGTAGGATCTCTGATACATTATTAGTGGGATTGCATATTAATGCAATTACTTCGGAAAACAGTGGGGAGTGTCCTCAGAAGAATGAAAATTAACCCACCATATAACCCAGCTATAACACTCATGGGTGTTTGACAAAAGAATGGAAATCAGACTGCCATAGTCATGCATAGATATCTATGTTTGTACCAACACAATTCATAATTTTCAAAGTATAGAATCAGACTAGGTGTCAGAATCCATCAGCATTCTTTCTACCATAATCTAAATATATGACCACTTAATTTAAGAAAGATTTATTTTCTTATGGTTTGGGGCTCAGTCTATGTGAGGCTGGGGACCATGAATCTCAGAGCATGGTGGTGGGAGGCAGAGGAAGAACACCTGAGCTATGTTCTTTATATCACTGAGGATGGAAGAGGAGCGAGAGTGAGAGAGAGAACGAGAGTGAGAGAGAGAGAGAGAGAGAGAGAGAGAGAGAATATCTCTATAATCTCTAAGGCCACACTCCCAGGGACTCACTCCATCCACACCTTACTGGCCTACCAGGTACCACCCAGGTAAATCCATTACAATATATTTCATTACAATATATTTATCCACTCCTGGGATTACATCCCTCATGACTCAGTTACATCAGCTCCAAAAATCAAGTGAGCTATTTAGGAGATAATTTATATGTAACTATAACAGTGTCCATCAACAGGTGAATGAATTACAAAATTATGGCATATACACACAATGGAACACTCTACTCAACCATAAAGATGAACAAAATTATATCATTTGCAGGGAAATGGGTGGAGAATATTATGCTAAATGAGATTAGCCAGGGACAAAAAGTGAAAGGTCATAAGTTTTCTCTCATATGTGGAAGTGATGGAGAAATTGGGACACAGGATAGATTCCAGAAAAAGAAGGAGAAACCTTAGTTGAATGAGGAAGGAGACCTAAACATAGGAAGGTGAGAGAGAGGAGGAAGACTTGAAGAGGGTAGCACCTCAATGAACATGATGTACCTAGACAAATTTATCAATGCCAATCACATTGTCCTGCACTTTGAGGGGAAAAGGGGGAGAGAGTGGGGTGGTAGCTGGAGGAGAGCTCACTGAGTGTTGTGTGCATGTGTGCCTCCATCTCTGCAAATCATGATGTATGATTACAGTGCACCAATAAACATAAATAGATAAACAGATAGATACACATTTTGAGAAAAAAAATTGCCTCAGAAATAAAATGGGACATAAGAGGGACTCCAAATGAAGAAGGAGAAACCTTAGGTGAGTAAAGAATTTGACTAAATGGAAGGTGATGTGGGGAGGGAGGACACCCTAATGCACATGATGTACTTTCATGAACATATCAAAGTTAATCACTAAATTGAACTTGAGAAGGAGGGAGGGCGAGGGAGTGGGGCAGGAATAAGGGAAGGGTTGAATGAGAAATTAGTGCATGTATGCCTTTATCAGCTTGTACCTAACAAAGATGTAAGATTATAATGCACCAATTAAAAAATAAAATTAAAAAAACAAACTTGACCGCTATTCCCAAATACAATAAAGCTATACTAAATTGACAAGGGTATAATTCTTGATAACTTTTTTTCTGTTAGGATCTGTTTTCCATTTGCTAATTCTTTTTTTTTTCTGTGAGTACTCACTATGTAACATGTTGCAGCAAGCGTCATTGGTAGAAGAAAGATATTTGTGAGAGGAAATAATCAAAATTGAAGAGAATTATGTGGGGTGATTGAGACTCAATTTCACTCCCCCCACAAAGATAAACATTACACAATTCAATGGTAAACAAATGTATGATCAATATTCCATGAAAGCTACTTTGTCATAGTGGCCTTTTTCTTTGCCAGATTGTGTGCAATTTGGAGATAAAATCAATGGTATAAAAGGATGATTGCTATGCTTCTGCTTCAATGTGATAGATGGAATGATGGACAGTAGAGTATGTTTCTGAAAGTGCTATTTATGATTATCTGATCTTAGGGGTTGGATAAATAATAGTGAAACAGATTTTAGACTCTGTAAGTTTTCCTTTTTTGTAACAAATAAAGCCCAAATCCAAATTTATGTTCACATTTTAGATAGTATTATTTATTTGATTTCCTTTCAAAATACATCAGCAATCAAAAGATAACTTTCTGCCAGTCAGCATGAGAGAGTCATAGGGATGTTTTGAGCCCTTAGTTTTTTCTTCTTAAAGGAGGTAATGTATATGAGCCAATATTGTTAAATTTTCTTCTCCTTTGTGTTTTAAAAAGTAATCAAATAAATTAATCCTAAGTCATTCTCTCAACTTTTGCTGTTCAAGACTTTGCAGAGAAGGATGGGTGAGAAATTGATTCAACTCTGATGAGTGGCCTGAAATCCACACCTCTCTCATAGTTCTTACATGGATGGAGAAAAAAGGATTAACTATAGTTCAGTGGTCCAATAGGAGGTATTAACATTGTGCACCATAAGCCACATTCATGACCAATCCATGAAAGTGCTCCATACTAAAGACAAATAATAAGAAGGAGAGAATTGAATACCATATAAATAGTCCAATTTTTAATCAGATATTTTATACTTTCATTGATGAATTATAGTCTCACATCATAATGAAATTGATAGAGTGGTAATGACATACATGCACACAGCACTTGATGGGTTTTCTCCTTCACCATTCCCCTCTTTCCCATACAGAGTATTGAGATTATTACTGGTATTCTCACATACAAATAATGCCAATGTAAGTGTTTCCTTCATTGATCCTACCTCTACCCTGAACCCCTACCCCTAGACCACCTCCCTCACTCCACTTGGGTTTCTCCTCCATTATCTGAAATATCTCTGGTATCCCCATTACTCCCTAGTTTGTGCATATGAGAAAAAAGTTATTACCCTTCACTTTCCATGACTGGCTCATCTCACTTAACATAATCTTCCCCAAGTCCCTCTATTTTCCAGCAAATGAAATTATTTTGTTCTTCTTTGTTGCTGGGTAGAATTCCATGTGTGTATATATCTTAATTTTGTAATCCATGCATCTCTTGATGGACACCTAAGTTGGTTCCACAATTTGGCTATTATGAATTGTGCTGCTATAAACATGGATATGCATGTATTACCATAATATTCTGATTTCAATCCCTTTGGAAAGATACCAAGGAGGGTATAGATGGATTATATGGTGGATTCATTTCCAGTTTTCTGAAAAATTTCCAGACTGATCTCCATAGTGGCTGCACTAATTTGTAGCCCCACCAACAGTGTAGAAGAGCTCCTATCTCCCAACATCTTCATCAGCATTTATTGTTGTTTGACTTCTTGATGATTGTCATTCTAGTTGGGGTTAGATAGAATCTCAGTGTAGTTTTGATTTGCATCTCCCTGATTGCTTGCTAATGTTGTTGAACATTTTTAATGTATTTATTGGCCATTTGTATTTCTTATTTTGTGAAAGATTAGAAGAAACCATCAACAGTCTAAAAAGAGAGCCTACAGAATGGGAGAAGATCTTTAGTCCTCTGATAGAGGACTAATATTTAGAATATACAAATAAGTTAAAAGACTAACACTAAAAAATAAACCTATCAAGAAATGGGCAAATTGAGCTAAAGGGACATGTCACAAAAACTGGTATGATTTCTATCTTTCAATCATTTCAACCAATAAGCTTCTTTTTAAAAATGCTCAGTTTTGAGCCATGTGGTTGTCTTAGGGAGAAGTGAAATAGAAAGGAAATTATTGAATGCAGTGAAACTTATTGAATGTAGCCTAAAGAAATTTTCTATAACACACAAATATCTTTCTTCTGTTTCTTAGTCTGTTTTTGAAATAAATCTAGTATATCTGATTTTGAATGACCCAAATGCTTATAATAGTAATTTTCTATAGCACTCTCTAACATAGGTCATTCATATGCAATTCCAATTTCTCCAAAGACCATGACTACTTTTCATCATCTAGTCTAGTATAAAAGTCCTAGACTCGAGAATTAAAGACAGCTAAGTCCTAGTCTTAGCTCCACCTTTTATCTTTGTGGCCTTGGGAAAGTCATTTCATCTCATTAAGTCCTGTTTCCTTGTTAATAAAGTGAATATATTTTCATTACCCACCTCACCATATTAAATGCATAGTAGATTATGGATATAAAGAACACTATAAAAGTTACTATGCAAATATAAAGAAATATTTAAATGTTTATCCATGCTATCTATGTCTGTGGGATGGTAAAGAATAACACTAACCATCTTCTGACTCAGAGAGGTTTTGGGACTCAAAGTGAAATGATTGGCTTAATAACTTCAGCACTCCGCCCTAGTATATATATAGTGCATGTAATATATATATATATATATATATATTAATAATATATATATATTGCACAAACATAGTGTATATACAGATGTGAGATGTGTCTACAACAACACACAGCACATTAGAGTGAGACTATTTTAGATAGCACATAGTTACATAGTTGGATCTTGGTTTATTATCTTTAGCCATTGTATGTCTTTTGGTCAGGAGTTTATTTATGTTTAAGATAATTACTGATAGAAAATGACCTACTGTTGTCATTCTGTTCATTGTTTTAATTCCAACATTGTTATTTTGTTTTTATTTTCCACTGATGCAGTCTTTTTTTGTTTACTGATAGTCTTATGAAGGCTCCCCTGCTTATGGTGAGTCACTTTTTTCTTGCTGCTTTTCAAGATTTTTTTGTTTTTGTTTTAGTTTTTAAATATTTTTATTGGTGCATTTTAGTCATACATATGATTAACCAGTTGCCAACACCATTTGCTGAATACATTATCTTTTTTTCCAGTGTATGCTTTTGGCTCCTTTGTCAAAAATCAATTGACTGTAAGTGTGCGGATTGGTTTCTGAGTCTTCTATTCTGTTCCATTGGTCTATGTGTCTGTTTTTGTGCCAATATCATGCTGTTTTTATTTATATGGCTTTGTAATATAGTTTAAAGTCAGGTATTGTGATGAATCCTGCATGGTTCTTGTTAGTGAGAACTACTTTGGCTCTTATGGGCTTTTTGATGTTCCAAATGAATTTAAGGACTGATTTTTCTATGTCTGTGAAGAGTGACCTTGGTAATTTTATGGGTATTACATTGAATCTGTAGATCACTTTTTGGAGAATGGCCATTTTGATGATAATTATTCTGCCTATCCAAGAGCATGGAAGATCTTTCCATCTTCTAAGGTCTTCTTCGATTTCCATTTTCAATGTTTTTATGGTTTTCCTTGTAGAGTTTGTTTACCTCCTTGGCTAGGTTTATTCCTAAGTATTTTATTTTTCAGGATGATATCATGAGTGGAATTGCTTTTTGGATTTTTTTCCTGCAGATTTGTGGTTGGCATACAGGAAAGCTTCTGACCTTTAAGATCTTTTTTTTTGTATCCAGACACCTTGCTGAATTTGTTTATCTATTCTATAAGCCTTTTGGTTGAGTTTGTTGGGTCTTCTGAGTATAGTAATATGTCCTCTGCAAAAGAGAGAGTTTTTGTTCTTTTCCTATTTGTACTCCTTTTATTTCCTTCCCTTGCCTATTGTTCTGGCTAGAACATCAAGTACTATATCAAACAGAAGTGATAATAATGGGCATCCTTGTCTTGCTCCTGTTTTTAGTGGGAACTCTCACAGTTTTCCCCCATTTAATATGTTGTTGGCTGTGGGTCTATTGTACATTCCCTTTATTATATTGACATATGTTTCTTCTATTCCAATTCTCTGCAGTGATTTAAACATGAATGGGTGTTGGGTTTTATTAAATGCTTTTCCAGCATCTATTTAGATGACCATGTGATTTTTGTCTTTGGTTCTGTTTATGTGGTGAATTACATATATTATTTTTGTATGTTGAACCAGCCTTGCATGCCTAGGATGAACCCAACTTGGTCATGGTGTATAATTTTCTTGATGTGGTTTTGAATGAGCATTGCTAGTATTTTTTTAGCAGTTTTTGTTTAAGTTCATCAATGATATAGGTCTATATTTTTTTTCTTGAGCTGTGTTTATTTGGCTTTGGTATTAATGTGAGCTTGGCTTCATAGAATGTATTTTGGAGAGTCCTGTTTCTTGCTATTTTATGGAATAAACTGAGTAGTATTGGGATTAGCTCTTCTATAAATATTTAATAAAATTCACTTGGAAAACCATCTGGTCCTGGACTTTTGTTTGATGGTAAACTCTTTATTGCTGCTTTTATCTCTTTGATTGTTATTGATTGATTTAAGTATTCTATATTTTTGACTCAATTTAGGAAGGATTTATGTGCCAAGAAATTCATCAATTTCTGTGGGGTCCTCCTGATGAAGGGGACCCCTACCCCCATCTCCCTGGAGCATCTACCCTGAAAAGGGGGTTCCCCGAGGAAAAGGAAGGTCACGTTGCAATGAACACATGGCGGGGACTGAGCATCAGAGGACTCATCCATTTATTACACAAGGGGCAAAGAGTTTATAGAGCAGAGCATGAGGAATGTCTTCTTGCGGGGCCAATCAGGGTAAATGTCACCTTGTTCATGCCTCTTTGGCCCAGTTTAAAAGCTGATCACGTGCCAGTCATGCTACTAGGGACCTATCAATGTCCTGATCACACTGAGGAGACATCCTTTGTCCAAACCTGGTCTCTGGTAAACACTCTTAGGTCTCTGCCCTCGCCACTTCCCCTCTGCGCCATCTTTGATGCTTTTTTTTTCCTTTCCGTCGGGCAGGGCTACCACCTTCTCTCTGGGGATCTTTCCCCACAATTCCCCCTTTTTGTTTTTTATGAGGGTGCCTCCTCCTTTGAGAGTGTGCCTGTCTTAGCTTGTCCCCATCTTTCAGGGGATCTTACCTGTCATTGACTACCACTCTAGCTATTTGGAGTGCTCCCCAGGGGTCCAGTTTGAAGGGATGGCATCTCTCTCACAGGGGCCAAGGGCAGAGGAGAGGGAAGTTTGGTGGCCAAGGATGAGGTTCAGGGAGCGAACCGCAAGGATCCTTCATCCGTGTTAGTTCCATGCTCAGGATTATCCATAAGAGCATCTTCATCCTGTGATGGAATGGAAGACATTGGTTCAGGGCCAGGATGGTCCTGACTTGGTGGGATTAGTTTTATGTTTCTTGCTTGCAGCCAAAGGGGTTTGGGCTCATTTTGAGGAAATACACATCCATATCCTCTTCCAATAGTAAGCAGTGGGTCAGGGCCATGCCACTGCCCTGTGAGGAGATCTCTCCACTGTACTTCTTGTGGTTCGGCTGTCACTAAGGGCCACCAATGTTTGACCAGGCGGGGGACATCTTAATTTTTGTAAAAATTTAGGATATTTAGTGCCATGTTGAGTTGTTCTTGGGGGGAGACTCCCCCTTTTTGTTTTTTAAGCTGTTTTTTTATGTTTTGATGAGCTCGTTCAATAATGGCTTGTCCCATGGGGTTGTATGGAATACCCTGGACATGTTTGACATGCCATAGGCACAAGAAATCTTGAGTGACTTATAAAACATGGGCCATTATCAGTTTTAACCTATAGGGGAAGTCCCAGGACTGGAAGAGATGGGTTTCCCGTTCGTGTTTGTCCCCTACTTTTACTTTCACTTTGGCCTCAACCTGACACTCAGAGTCAAAAGTCACCCAAGCAGCCTCATCAGGAGGTACATTTTCCCCTTCATTATTAGCAGTTCAGGGGCCCCCAAAGCATGAAAAGGTCTCCCGAAGTGATCCATGGTGCCATATCGACCACCTCCCTCCAGACCTCTTCCTCCTGTGAGTCTGACAGTTCTAGCCCTTCACTCCTAAGCATATATTTAAAGGCTTTAAGGGCTGGCTCTTTATCTTTTCCCATTGTGTTACCCATTTTCCTATATGGGTCTACCTTCCCCTGTTGACCACTTAGTACAGGGCGAAGATACACATGTTCTTCCCAGGGAATAGGTATGGCAAAACTGGGTGAAGAAACCAGCTATGGGGTCCTCCCGTCTAAGGGGGTCCCTACCCTGATCTCCCTGGAGCATCTATCCCGAAAAGGCGGTTCTCCAAGAAAAAGGAAGGTCTCGACACAATGAACACACTGTGGGGACTGAGCATCAGAGGACTCATCCGTTTATTACATGAGGGGCAAAGAGATATATAGCAGAGCATGAGGGGTGTCTCCTTGCATGGCCAATCAGGGTAAATGTCATCTTATTCATGCCTCTTTGGTCCAGTCCAAAAGCTGATCATGCGCTGATCACGCTACCAGGGACCTATCAATGTCTTTATCACACTGAGGAGACATCCCTCGTCCAATCCTGGTCTCTGGTAAACACTCTTAGGTCTCCACCCTCACCACTTCCCCTCTGTGCCATCTTTGATGCCTTTTTTTCCTTTCCGTCGGGCGGGACGGGGCTACAGCCTTCTCTCTGGGGATCTTTCCCAACAAATTTCATAAAGATTTTCAATTTTGTTGGAGCAAAATTTTTCTTTTTTTCTCTCTGTTTTTTGAAGTTCTCTGCATTTTTTATTTTTTTATTTTTAATTGGTGCATTGTTATCATACATCTTTGTTAGATATAAGCTGGTAAAGGCATACATGCACACATTTCTCATTTAACCCTTCCCCAATTCCCACCCTACTCCTCCACCCTCCCTCCTTCTTAGGTTCAGCTTAGTGTTTGATTTTGATATGTTTGTGAAGGTACATCATGTGCATTAGGGTGTTCCTCCCTCCCACATCACCTTCAGTTAAGTCAACTTCTTTGCTCATCTAAGGTTTCTCTTTCATCTGGAATCCCTCTTATGCCCCATTTTCTCCCTAGCATTTGCATATTAGGTAGAACATATGATTTTTTTTACTCTTTGTGACTGACTAATCTCACTTAACATAATGTTTCCAGTTACATCCATTTCCCTGCAAATGTCATGATTTTGGTCTTCTTTATGGCTGAATAAAATTCCATTGTGTACATATCCCATAGCTTTTTAATCCATTCGTCTGTCGATGGACATCTTGGCTGGTTTCATAGTTTGGCAATTGTGAATTGTGCAGCTATAAACATAGATACACATGCATCGGTCTGATAGTTTGGTTTCCATTCTTTTGGTTAGATACCCAGAAGTGGTATTGCTGGATCATATGGTAGGTTCATTCCTATTTATCTGAATATCCTCCATACTGTTTTCCAAAGTGGTTGCACTAATCTGCAATACCACCAACAATATATTAGAGTTCCTACTTCTTCACACCCTCGCCAGTATTTGTTGTTGTTTGTGTTCTTCATGCTTGCCATTATAATTGGGGTTAAGTAAAATCTTCAGGTAGCTTTGATTTGCATCTCTCTGATTGCTAATGATGTTCAACATTTCCTTATACATTTATTGGCCATTTGTATTTCTTCTTCTGTGAAGTGTCTATTTAGATCCTTTGCCCATTTTTCATTGGGTTGTTTTCTTAGCTGTGAGTTTCTTGAGTTTTCTCTATATTCTAGATATTAGTCCTTTATCAGAAGAGTAGCTGGCAAATTTTTTCTCTCACTCTGTGGGGTCTCTGTTGAGGTTCTTGATAGTTTCCTTTGCTGTACAGAAGTTCTTCAGTTTAATGCAATCCCATGTATTGATCTTCCTTTGAGTTGCTTGTGCTTTTGGGGTCTTGTTGAGAAAATTTTTACCTGTGACTATGTGTTGAAATGTTGGGCCTATGCCCTCTTAAAGTAGTTGCAAGGTCTATGGCCTGATTTCCAGGTCTTTGATCCACCTTGAGTTGACTCTTGTGCAGGGTGAGAAAGTGGGGTTTATTTCCATTTTCCTGCATATGGTTAACCAGTTTTGCCAACACCATTTGGAAGTATAATTTTACAAAGTAATTTCTGATGATCCTCTGGATTTCCACAGTCAGTGATAATATCACCTTTTTCATCTCTTATTTTGGTAATTTGGGTTTATTTTTTTTCTTTTGGTTGCATCACATTTCCCTAATTATTTTTGTCCCTTCTATCTGAAAGTTGTTATTTGCACATTTGAAAAATTGCCACATTTCCCATTCTTTATGAACTGTCTTTGAGAGGGAAAGAGTTTCACTAATCAGACTGACTACATATCCTGAGAGACTTTCACATCATTTGTATGGATGTTCCATTCCACTCTTCTCCTTCCCAACGGAGAGAATTCTCAGAGTTATATAACTTCTCCAACTTTCTTAGAGCTGAGCCAGCAGCAGTACACCAGATTTGCTGCAAATGATTCCAAAATCATAGGCATCCAAAGGACAAATAGGATAGTAACACGACATTCAACTAAGTAGCTTCTCCAACACAAAGTACATAATAGAGAAAATAGAAGAAAGTATTTGCAAACCATTTATGGAACAAGGAGTTAACATCTAAAATGTATAAGATACACCTAGAAATTACAAGATACAACTCAATAACAAAAGCAAAACATGAATATTTTCCCAAGGAACATAGAAGTGGCCAGAAGTTAAATCAAAAGGTGTCCAACATCATTCATTATGAAGAAATGAAAATCAAAAGCACAATTATGTATCACCTCATACTTATTAAATAATCAAAAATTTAAATTTAAAAAATGACAAAATTTCTAGAGGTGATGAATTATGTTTTCCTTAGTTATACTAATGGTTTCATGGATGCATGCATAAGTCCAAACTTATCTAGCTTTCCTGTTAAATATGTGCTATTTTATGTGTCTCAATTATTCTTAATAAAGTTATATGCTAATTACTGAGTTGATCACTGCTCAATGTATACATGAATCAAAACATCACATTATAACTTATATATATATATATAAGTAATATGTCAGTCAGAGAACGTTAAAGTATTACAAAGAGAACTGCAAAACTCATGTAATCAGAAGAATTGATTACTAGAAGTCACCTTAGAAACCTAAACTAACCTTTATGTTTGAATTTCTTATTTATACTTTTATTAGTGCATTGTGATGATACATCATAGGTTTAAAATGATACAAACATACATACACACAGCACTTGATGTGTTTCTTTCTACATCTCACTACCCCCATACATGTTAGTGAGATTGGTAATGATACCTTCATTTATGAACATAGCATTATTTAAACTGTTTTCTTCCCCAATTCTATTTTTCCTTCCCCGCTTTCCTCCCCCAGTCCCCTTCCACTGGTGTACTGGTTTCTTTCCTCTTTTATCTAAAATCTTTTTTGTTTTCTATTTTTCCTCTAGATTGCAGATGAGAGAAAACATTATAACCTTTGACTTTCTGAGATTGGCTGATTCCATTTAGCATAATATTTTCTAGTTTCAACCATTCTCCTATAAATGATGTAATTTTCTACTTCCTTATTGCTGAGTAAAATTCCATTGTGTGTATACTACACTTTATTTATGCACTCATCTGTTGATGAATACCTAAGCTGGTACGATAATTTGACTGTTGTGAATTGTGCTGCTATAAACATGGATATTCATATATCTCCATAGTATTCTGAATTTAATTATTTTGGAATGATACTGAGTTATCTTCCAAAGAAGGAAGCTCCCCTTCAAGTTCAAGTGTTTCTCTTGATCAGTCTTTATCTTTGACTCCCCTGCGTCTCATCTAACCATTCATCTAAGAAATTCTATCTTTGCGACATCTAGCAATTTCTCTCTGCTTGATCCCTTTCAGACAGCTAATCTCATGCTTATTCTCTTATAGTAACCTCCTACCTTGCTTCTTCTTTCTTCCATATTCATCCTTATGTTACCAGGGCAATCTTTCTAAAATTATACTTTTATCATGTTTCTTCACTGACAGACTATTTTAATGGGTTTTTTTGCCTATAGGATAAAGAGCAAATTCTACCCAAGGACATGGATAAAAGTACCTAAGAATGAAGAACTTGGGCCTCATAACTCCTGATTTCAAAACATACTACAGAGGCATAGTAACAAAGATGGCATAGCATTGCCATAAAATAGACATGTAGCCCAACGGAACAGAATAAAGATTAAGGAATTAAATAAATGTATCTTCAGCTAACTGATTCTTGGCAAAGGTGCAAAAAACATACATTAGAGAAAGGAAAGCTTCTTCAACAAATGGCACTGAAAAACATTGGATATCCACATGTAGAAGATTTAAACTAGACCCTTATTTCTCACTTTGTACAAATAGCAACTGAAAATGGATCAGACCTTAATGTAAGACCTGAAACTTTGAAATTACTAGAAGAAAATTTAAGATAAATAGTTTAAGACATTGACACAGGACAAAATTCCCTGAATATGTCTCCAATAATTCAGGAAACAAAAACAAGAATTGACAAATGGGATTACATCAAATTGTAAAGTTTCTGCACAGCATAGGATACAACAAAGTTAAGAGGCAGCCAACAGAATGGGAGAAAATCTTTTTCCAGGTATCTATTTCACAAGATTAATATCCAAAAAATATATAAAGAACTAAAACTTAACAAAGAGTGAGTAATCCAATAAAAATGGTCAAATGAACTGAATAGACACCTCAAAAGAAAAAGTACAAATGGCCAATAAATATATGAAACAATGCTCAAAATTTAGTCATTAGGGAAAAGCAAATCAAAACTACATTGAGATTCCATCCAACCTCATTTAGAATAGTTATTATAAAAATAATAAATGCTGGTAGGACACTGGAAAAATGAACCCTTTTAAAGTGCTTATGGAAATGTGAATTATTAGAGCCACTGTAAAAACAGTATGAAGGTTCCTCATGAATGTAAAAACAGATCTACAGTATGATCCAGCTCTATAATTCATGGGTATTTATCCAAAAGAAATCAAGCCAACATACAAAAGGGACCTTTGCATACAAAAGTTTATTGTGGTACTTTTCACAATAGCCAATATATGGAATTAGCCTAGGTACCCATCAATAGATGGATTGATAAGGAAAACATATATATATATATATATATATATATATATATATATATATATATGGAAAACATGTACATATATATGTGTGTGTGTATATATATATATATATATATATATATATATATATATATATATATAGAGAGAGAGAGAGAGAGAGAGAGAGAGACAGAGACAGAGACAGAGACAGAGACAGAGAGAGACATCAAGTCTGGTGTGAGGATGACAGCTTCTCCACATGAGGCCTGTCATACCCTTTGAAACTGCATATGGTCCAGCTGGAAAATTTACACAAAGATTTTTAACCAGGAACAAGATACCTTACCAACTACATATACCCTCCACTGACACCTGCCTTTAGTAATATAATTCTCTCCTCCTTTATTTATTTTTCTATCTAAGGCTACTCAGTGTCAAGAGTAAGATTTCCTAATTTACATGAAGACTGTGGATCAACCCAATTCATATTTGACCTTTTCTATCACTGAAAGCTAATGCCATTTATTTTTAATAACCATTCTGAGAAAATACTGACAGGTATTACTTTTATGACAGTATCTATTATTTTCTCTCTATTTTTGCTCTCTTCCCTCCAATGGTAGTACCTTTAGGAAGAGTTTTTATCCTTTATACATGTCTGTAACTCTTCACAGGATCATACATGCAGTAAGCACTATACAGTTGATACTGTAGTGTGTGATTTGGAAAGCACATGTTATAAAATGTCCCCTAAGTCATTATCAAAATGACTATTATTTTAAGAAGGTTAATGCACAGTACTAATATTGATTTTTTTCCATAATTCATTGCCATTCATCTTAAGGAAAGATTTTTTGATGGGAAAAAAGGATAAGAAGTTGAGTAGCAATTATTGAATGAATACCATGTACATGAAACCAGGCAGACAATTCCCAATACCTATTCATTCCTTACAGTAATACTGAAGAAAAAAATTTCTCCATTTTAAAGAAAAGGGCACTGGGGCACTTAACAAAGAATTGATTTTCAAATGATCCCAGAGATCTTAAATGACACAGCTGGTATTAAAACGAAATTTTTTGAACAACAAGTCTATTATATTATCCATGAAAAGTCCAAAGCATGAGACATTAAAGATGCTAGAAAAAAAGTCACAGTTCAAAAGAAGATGGATGACTGCTAAAGAACATCTCATAAGAAATCTTTATGAAAAATTATTTCTTGAAAGAAATTAAAGACAGCTGAACAGATGGAAGACATCTCGTGTTCATGGGTGGAAATCTCAATATTAAGATGGCCATACTCCCCACATTTATATTCAGATTCAATACACTCTCAAATGTTTTTATTTTTTAAAGAGATTAAAAATTGACCTTAAAATTTATATGGGAATTAAAAAGACCAGAATAGACAAAGTAACTAGAAAAGCTTACCACAAATATATAGTAGTCAAAATCTCTGGTGCTGACCTAAGGGTAAACATGTGTCAATAGAATAGGATTGATGGCCTAGAAAAAACTCATACATTTATGATTACTTGAGTTTTCATAAAAGTGACAAGATCAGTCAATTAGAAAACAGTATTTTCAACAAATAGTTCTGGAACTACAGGATAACCACATGTAGAAGAATGAAGTTGGACCTCTATATTACACTGTATACAAAAAATAATTCAAAATGGGTCAATTACTCAAACATAACAGCTGTATTAATTACCTTTTCTCTCTTGTGACCAAAATATTTGACCGGAACAACTTAAAGGAGGAAAAGTTTATTTTGGTCCATGGTCAGCTGGATTCATTGCTTTAGATGTGAGGCAGAATAACATGGCAGAGGAAAGCTGCTCAGCTCATGATAGACAGGAATTGGGGGGAAAGGGCTGGGGACAAAATATATCCTTTCACAGAATTTCCATGTTGTACTAGTTCTTTTAACCATGTTCCCCCTCCTATTGTTTCCATTGCCTCTCAGCAATCCATTCTGCTATCAATGGATCAATTGATTAATCTATCGACGAGGTCATACCCCTTATGAGCCAATTACTTCCCCAAATCTCCATCTCTGAACATTACTGCACTGGGGATCAAACCTTCAATACATGAGGCTTTGATGGACACTTCATATCAAACCATAAAATAGTTAAAACTATATAATAATTAGGAGTAAGCAAAGGACTATATTATATAACCTTGGTTCAGGCAACAGTCTTGGATGTGACACATAAGTACATGCCACATACACACAAAAATAGATAAATTGGACTTCATCAAAATGTTTTAAATATATTAATAGGAAAGTGAAAAAATAGCTCACAGAATGGGATAAAATATTTGCAAATCATACAATTTATAGGAGACTTATTTTCAGAATGTATAAAAATTATTTACAGATGAATAATTATTTTAAGACCCAGGATTTCCATTGCTATGTATACATCCAAGGGAAATTAAAACATATGGCTACACAAAAAATTGTATTCACATGTTTATAGTAGCATTATTCACAATATCCCTTAGCATCTTGCTAAGTTGTTGGGGTTGACTTTGAATCTGCAATCCTCCTGTTTCAGCCTTCCAGGTACTAGGATTACAGGCATGTTCCACCTCAGCTTCACATAGAATCAGTCTTAAAACAAAAGATCTCACAGAGATTTATATCTAAAATACCTTTGATCTTTTGATTGAGAATTCATCCATACTGTTTCTACAAATGTAGCTCTGCCCACAAGCATGTTTACAAGCAATGTAAACAAGCTAGTCTTGTTTACATTGAAATTTAGCAATCAAAACAGGGAAGATATTATCTTCCATCTTCTGTTACTCCATGCCACAAAGAACAAAATACTATCAGTCATTTTTATCTTTTGCTGATATTATTGTTTACTACTAATCCAATGTAATTTTTCTGCTCAGTATATTTTCTGTTCAGAAGGTTTTAGGTATTCTACAGAGAATAGCTGAGATTTTATTTATAAAATCTCCCTACGCATTTGGATATCCTTCACACCTTTCCTCTTCATTTTAAAAATCCCAATTTTTACTCATGTAAAGCCCAATTTTTCCATCTCCTCTAAAATGAAGAATTTATGGATGAATCTCAATCCTACTAAATATAGCACCATAAAAAGTTTATCATCTACACCCCTATTAAATACTTCATCAGTTTGGAGTTACTTTAGATATTGGTTACTTGTTATTCAGTATTCCTCCCATTTCCTTTTACATTAATGGACTGAAATATTATCATGTTTCTGGACAGTGTGCAAGAAGACAAAAAAAGGGAGAGAGAAAACTCAAAGCAGAAGTTTTAACAAGCTCTTCTTTCTCTTCATAAAACTGATTAAACTTCTGATGTTGGAAGTAAAGAACAGAAAAAGCCTCCAGGAAACCCAGTTAGCAGTTAACTAAGATCATTGCTTAGTTTTCATGAGAATGTTCTGAAACTTCACTTTCTAGCACATGAAAGGACCCCCTTGGCCTTATTCTCTTTGATCATGTCTAGTTTTATAACTCTAAAGCAACCACACTTCAGCTTCTTTCCATTTGGCTAACCCCTTCTTCCCTGGCCTGTTTTCACAGTTTTGTAGGTCAATTCTATCAAATAGAATTATTCCAACCCTCAGCCTTTCAATTAAGAGGGGGCTGAGTGTTTTATGTAGCTTTTCCCCAATCCCATGAATCTTACCATAAGTTTAGAGAGGCAAACTAGAGTATAATCAATTGTTGATTAATCATAAATGTACTGTCTACTGAATGACTACTTTATTATTTTTATATATAGGTAAAGGAGCAATAAAATTGTATTCTACTTTTCTACTAATGTGATTGCATAATTATAATGTATAATAAAACATCTATTAAATTCAGTTAATTTATATTTGTGTCTAAAATGCTGTATCTGCAAAAAGTTACATTTTGTTCCTCAGTGTAGCACCAATTAAAAGGACTAACTTTGTAGGTGATAAATACCAAGTATCATTTTTTTAAATTTATTTTTATTGTAGTATTTCGTGTAAGATAGCATACATCTTTGTTAAGTACAAGTTGTTAACAACATATTTGTACACAATTCTCATTTGACCCCTTCCCCAATTCCCACCCCATTCCCTCCCCCTCCCTCCCCCTCAGGTCCAAGTATCATTTTTGAATGAGATGAATTTTTGAGTATGGACGGATGGATAAATAAACTGTCAGATAAATAATCAGGCTAATGCAAAATTTGTAACAGATTAGTAAACTGTAACTAGATTTTCCTATTTGACAGTTTCCCATATATTGCACTAAATACTTCAACAACTTGAATATTGTGCTAATAATTTGTTCACTTGTCTGCTTCTCTTGTTAGAAAATGAGGGACTATATTTGATCTCTGTTATCAACAATATACAGTATAAAGTATACATTATAGAATATTTATGTGTGTCATAGTAAATGCTTAATGAATATATATATATATATATATATATATATATATATATATATAGTATAAAAAGTAGCTCATTAATGTGAAGAAAAATGGGAGACATACTGAATAACAAATAACCAATCTTAAAATAACTGCTAAATGAAGTATTAAATAGTAATGAAAATGGTTAATCCTTCATAGTGCTATATTTAGTATAACTAATATTGTCTCCTTTCTATCAATTCACTAACTATAGCCCTATAGATGTATTTTTTTAAAAAAATAATTATCTTAAAAGAAGATGACTTGAAGGCTCAGAATTACACCCCTTGTCTCTGATCAGAGGAATGGTGATTGCAAGCAACACTCAGTACGAGGGCTTGAAAAAATAAGTTTTCTGATCAAGACAGAGTAACTGATACCAGATTTGCCTCCCTACCATAAGTAATCATAAAACTGGACAAAACATACAAAGAAATCGTTTTCAGAATCTGGATAAAAGAGAGCTCTCTGCTTGTGGAAGATGTCCTAATTGCAATGCAGAGGACAGTGATCTAAACATGGTCCATTAAACTGAGACGAAAGTTCAAGGAAGCTGAGATGGCTGGAACCCGCAGGGTATGGCCATGGAGCAAAAGGAACTGCACAGAGGGAGGAGAGGTATTCTGAGGAAGGGTACTGCACAACTTCTTGACTGATTTCTACAGGTATTTGATGAGAATGCATGATGCTTACTAGAGAGCAGCTGTTAAGAGGCTGAGATACTACAGGTCAATTAGCACCGGGGACCTTTGGAAGCCTGAAAGACCCAGCCAGAGTATAAATTTCTCATTAACACTTCAATACCATCCTGAGCTGAAACAAGCTAACACAAGTTCGGCAAGTAACTAAAAAAAACACTATCTGAAGCTGGGCGTGGTGGCACATGACTATAGTCCCAGTGATGAGGTAGAATAGGAAGTATAAAAAAAATTTTAGGAAGGAGACCCTGGGAGGATAGAAAAATATAGTTTTAAAAATCTGGAGAGTTTTAAGCCAACTCCACCCCTTGGAAGTTTTCTTTGTTTCCACACTGTAATCTCCGGAAAAGCTCTGCCCCTACCTGAAGCTGCATCCATCCTGAAACCTAAGAAGAGGAGGATCCAACTTTTTTGTGATCTGCCCCCACCTGAGGAGCCCACCTATCGCCCACCTGAAACCTGAGAAAGAGGGGCTGGGGAGGGAAGGACCCCGCCCTCTCTTATATTTTTCTGCCCCTTCCTTTGTTCTCTCTCTTGTGATCTGCCCTCCGACCTGTCCTGGGGACCCGGGATTTTTCCCCTTAATTTCCCTTTTTCCGTTCTCCCCAAGTTCCTAAAATGAAGACCTGCCTGTTGTTCCTGACTGGCTTGTGTTAAAATTCTTTTTATCACGGAGGCCAAAGGACCCACGAGTGGGGGATCACGTGGTACCCCATAACATTTCTGGCGACTCCACCGGGACGTATAGACAACAGCTGCAGGAGTAAGTTGTTTTTTATTTACGGAAAATGCTTAGAAATTTCGTATTTTTGTTAGTTGGGCTATGCATGTGCGGAAATAGTTGGAATTCCTGGAGGAGCTGGGGCATGTATGAGTTAGAGAATAGAGTGGCAAACTTGATCCCGCAGAGGGATCTAAGCCACTGGGTTTGTGGAAAACAGAGAAATAGGCTTAGGACTTCTAGCCAGCGGCTGCTTCTGGACCGCGTGCGGGGCCAAACCCGCGCACTGGGTCAAGCTGCAGAGACGCACACCCTTAACCCTTTCTCGCTCTCCCTCGGCAAACGCTCGGAGGCCTCCAGCCGCTCGCGCGCCCGCCTGGCGCCGCCGACCCGAGCCTCCATGCTGATGGGGTCACAAACCCTTTCGAGTGCCTCAGGCCCCGTATAGTTTGCCCACGGGGACTCATAGTTTTCCTTGGGTCCGGACTCACGGATTCACTCCCTTCCCTCTCTTCTCCCTTTTTTCTCAGTCCCGGAACCAGCCCGAGCTGCCTACCCAATTCCGCCCTCTGGTGTCCTGATTGCTAAGCTTTTTTTTTTTCTCTCTCTCTTTCATTTTTGGCTTTTTTTTTCTCTCTTTTCCAGTGTCCTAAATAGCAAAGCCGCCCGGAAGCATGGTGTTGGGGGAAGGCACTTTTGGATTCTTGTTTTTTTGTCTGTTTGCTTTGTTTTTAACTAATTTAATTCTTTTCCCCTCCTCTGTTTGCAATTCTGCGGCGAATGTTAGCTCCAAAATTGTTTTTATTTTTTCATTGCTCTAGATAAGCTGGCTGACCACGTGGTGCCAGGGGCGGGCGCTCTTAAAATTTTTAAAGGGCTGACCACGTGACCTTTCCAAAATGGCCATTCCACGTGACTGCGCCATGCGACCTCAACAAGATGGCGACGGCCATGCCACACAACTATGCCACGTGACCTCAATAAGATGGCGGCCTCTTGCTTAAAACACTCTCATATTTTTTTTCTTTTTTCCTTGGCTTAACTAAAGTGGATTGATTTCTTCCCTCCTATGCTTGCAATTAATGTTTTAAAGAAAATACACAAATATGATCTATGTCTTTTAAACAGGTACAGCTAAGAGAGAAAATAATTTTTTTTCTCTTCTTTTCTCTCCCCTTCTACCTCAGGAATCTTCCTTGCTTACATTGTTTAATAGTATAAGCCTTCAGTGAGCAGAAACTGGCTATTTGAAATGTGGTATTTTAATTACTTGTTAACATCTGATTTTGTTTTATCTAGAAAACGTCCTCAAGTTTTCGGAAAAGACCTTTGCAAGTTATAAAAGGGATTTTATTTTTGATTACATGATATATATATATATATATATATATATATATATATATATATATATATGTATAAACAAGAGCTCGTTCAATATCCGCCTGTGACTTCATGTTTGGGACGCCGACATGAGAGATTACAGAAGAATTCCCGCCTACTCCTTCATTGACTGGGACGCTGGTCTATGAAGACCTGTAGAAGAATTTTTTAAAAGGCTATAGAGCTTGGTAAAAGTGTTACTCCAACCCTGAGTCATTGTCCAATTTTATCTCGTCTGTTTGCTAAAATCCTAGTTTTTCTGTTTTCTTTTTTCTCTCCAGAATTTACAGAAGGAATCCTCGAGGTACATAGAGATTGACAAGATCATGGGTAATTCTACTTCTATCCCTAAAGACTCTCCCCTTGGGTGTATACTAAATAATTGGGATTATCTTAAGATAGAGGACGTAACAAAGGAGAGGCTTATCTACTTCTGTAACACACTCTGGCCTCAATATAAATTAAAGGGTGGACTAAGATGACCCGAAAACGGGACCCTAAATTATAATACTATAAGCCAGCTTGATCTGCATTGTCAGCAAGAAAAAAGGTTTACAGAAGTGTTATATATTCAGGTTTTTATGGCTTTATACTTAAACCAAAAATTGCATAAAAGTTGTAAAGTTCTTCCTACAGAAGCCTTTCATGCAGTGACAACAGATGAGCCAGACCCAATGGAAGATTTATTGCTAAGTGCTCCAAATAGGTCTCTTCCAACACCTGCAGCCGCAGCTGCAGAACCGATGGCTCCCTCAGAGTCTTCTACAGAAGTCTCTGAGCAAGATTCAACAGGCTCATCGACTCCTCTGATAACTCCTCCTGCCAGGCCACCTCCCCATAATCCTCTCTACCCTTAACTTCCGGAGGAGGCCAGCCCTGCTGGCAGAACCAGAAGTGGTGCACATTATCATCCAACTAACTCTACGTCTTCAAATATGTGTCCACTTCAAGAGGTGGCAAATGGGGAACAGAATATATTAAGAGTACATGTTCCTTTTTCTATGAGTGAACTAGTCCAGTGTAAAGAAAAATTGGGTGAATTTTCAGAAGATCCCGATAGATTTATAAGTGGGTTTCAAAACCTGGCTATTATGTTTGAACTCACATGGATAGATCTTCAAGTGATCCTTTCCACTGTCTGCACTCCTGATGAAAGGATTCATATACTGGAGGCTGCAAGGGCATATGGTAATGAAATTTATGCTCGAGATAAAGAACAGCCTACAGGAGATGACGCTGTTCCTAGTCAAAACCCTAACTGGAATTATCAGAATGGTAGTAATGATCTTAAAAAATGGAATCACATGATCTTATGTTTAATTGGAGGAATGAAAGCATGTATGAATAAGTGTGTTAATTATGATAAGATAAGAAGTGTAGTGCAGGAAGCAGATGAAAATCCTGCTATGTTTCTGGGACGTTTAACTAGGACCCTCCGCAAATATACTCACATTGACCCAGACTCATATGAAGTACAAATATTATTGGGGACTCATTTTATTAGCCAATCATCCCCAGATATTAGAAGGAAATTTCAGAAGCAGAAAATGGGACCTCAGACTCCCATTAATATGCTTTTAAATCTGGCCTTTGGGATTTTCAATAACAGAGACAGGGAAGCCGAAATGATGGACCAAAGGAGACAATTGCAGACACAGGGACTCTCCCAACTAATTGCCCTAGCATCAGTCAATAGATTTCTGCCACCTCAGAGTTACTGAAAGGCCCCCTCTAAACAGAGGGAAAGGGACTGGAGGCCTGGCAACTGCCACTACTGCAAGGAGCCTGGGCATTGGATCAAGGACTGCCCTAAGCGGGGTCCATCTCCACCTGGGTTATGCCCCCTCTGCAAAGAGGAGAAAGATTGGAAGCAAGATTGCCCTCGCCTCCGAAGGGAAGTGAGGCCATCTGCTCCCATGATGGCTGCCCTCGAAGACTGAGGCTGCCCGAGGCTCAATAAGGCCCCCCCAATCAGCCCTCTAACCAGCTGGACATCACGATGGAGGAGCCTCGGGTAACTCGACGTGGCACGTAAAAATATCAGTTTTCTTTTAGATATGGGGGCCAAGTTCTCTGCTCTGCTTGCCTCACACAGGCCTCTTTCAGATAAGACTTGTTTTATAACTGGAATTGACGGCATTCCAAAGGCCAAAAGGTTCACAATGCCTTTAACATGTAGGTTTGGAGAGCTAATTTTTACCCAAACCTTCTTAGTTCTTCCTGATTGTCCCACTCCTTTATTAGGAAGGGATTGCCTGTCTTCCTTGGGAGCAACTCTTAATTTAACCCCAAGGTATGCTTCCCCATTCTTAGGTGCATTAATAGAAAGTCTTGTAAAAGACAGCAATATATCTGAAGATATTTTAAGCCAGGCAGATCCTCAGGTCTGGAATATTGAAGTCCCAGGAAAGGCAATTAATGCTCAGCCTGTTTCTATTTCATTAAAAATCCCAAATACCTACCCATGAAAACGACAGTATCCTATTAAGCCAGAGGCACGTCAAGGTCTTCAGCCTCTTATTAATGTTTCTTAAATATGGTCTTTTAGTTCGTTGCTCTTCCCCATGCAACACACCCATTCTCCCAGTATTAAAGCCAAATGGGGAATATCGGTTGGTTCAAGATCTAAGGGCAATTAATGAGGTTGTAGTTCCACTACATCCTATAGTTCCAAATCCGCATAAAATTTCGACTCAGATACCAAGTGAATCTAATTTTTTTTACCGTTTTGGACCTCAAAGATGTATTCTTTTGTATTCCATTGCACCCAGACTCACAATATCTGTTTGCTTTTGAGTGGACTGACCCTGACAGCATGGAGACTGCGCAGTACACCTGGACAGTACTGCCTCAGGGTTTTAGAGACAGCCCCCATCTGCTTGGAAATGCTCTAGCAAAGGACTTAAGATCTTTAACTCTTAAGAGAGGAGCTCTGCTTCAATATGTAGATGATCTCCTCATATGCAGTCGCACTAAACAGGAATCTGATGACAACACTGTACAGGTGCTTAATCATCTGAGAGCAGCTGGATACCGAGTGTCTCCACAGAAGGCATAAATTTCACAGCAAAAGGTAAAATATTTGGGTCATATCTTGACTCCAGGAGAACTAATCCTCACCCCTGAGAGAAAGGAAGCCCTTTTAAAAATAGGGCCACCCCAGACTAAGAAACAGCTCAGAACATTCCTGGGGATGGCTGGATTTTGCAGAATCTGGATTCCCAATTTTGGACTTATAGCTAAACCATTCTATGAGGCCAACCAAGGGCCTGATCATGAGTCCCTAGAGTGGCTGGGAAAACAGCAAGAGGCTTTTCAGAAACTTAAGACTTTACTACTGTCTGCCCCTGCATTGGGAATCCCTGAGTTAAATAAGCCATTTACACTTTATGTATCAGAAAGACAAGGTATGGCATTGGGAGTCCTTGTTCAAAAACTAGGAGATATCCCAAAACCTGTGGCTTATTTTTCTAAACAGCTAGATTCAGTGTTGCAAGGATGGCCTAGTTGTCTTCGGGCAGTGTCTGCCACCGCGCTCCTAGTGACAGAAGCTACAAAATTAACCTTAGGACACCCACTAGAAGTCCAAACTCCTCACCAGGTTCAGAGTGTCCTTGACATTAAAGGACATCAATGGCTAACTGGAGGACGGCTAACTAAGTATCAAGCCCTCTTATTAGAATCCCCAGAAATCATTCTTAAGGTCTGTCAAACCTTAAACCCAGCAACTTTACTTCCCATCCCAGAAAAAGATGATTTAATCCACTCTTGTGTGGAAACTATAGAACAGGTGTATGCTAATAGGCTTGATCTTGGGGATCAGCCTCTAACTAACCCTGATGTAGAATGGTTTACTGATGGAAGCAGTTTCATAAGTGAGGGAATTCGAAAATCAGGCTATGCCATAGTAAGCCTTCAGGAGGTAATAGAGGCAAAGCCACTTCCTCCGAACACCTCAGCACAAAAGGCTGAAATAATTGCCCTCACAAGAGCATTACAACTGGGAAAAGATAAACGAATGAATATACATACAGATTCTAAGTATGCATTTCTAGTCCTTCATGCACATGCTGCCATCTGGAGAGAAAAAGGACTTTTAACAGGGAAAAATTCTCCCATTAAGCATGGTCCTGAAATCCTCTCCCTTCTAGAAGCAGTGTGGCTACCTGCCCAGGTATCTGTAATTCATACCAGAGGACACCAGAGAGATGGTTCCTCCATAGCGCAGGGAAATGCATTAGCAGATAAAAATGCTAAACGAGCAGCACTGGAGAGCATTTCAGAGATGACTTTAATTCCTCTTGCCCCAGACTTAAGTGCAAACCCATCTTATACTGAAACTGAAAAAGAATGGGCAAGTCAGCGTGGATATAAACTAGCTGAAAATGGCTGGTGGGCTAGAGAGGAAGATCATAAAGACTTATTGCCCCAGGCTGATCAATGGAAAATTATTAAAGGATTCCACGACTCATGCCACTTGGGAAAAAGGGCACTGACCACTTTAATTTCCCATGCCTTTGGAGGAAAAGGTCTTGAGACTACTATTCGAGAGGTCTCAAGGGCTTGCCCCCTATGCCTCTGTAATAACCCAGGCGGGGGAGTAAGGCCACCACCATTGCTTAACACAGTGCAACGATGGGGTACATTCCCTGGAAAAGACTGGCAAATAGATTTCACCCAGATGTCCCCATGTCAAGGATATAAGTATCTCTTGGTTTTTGCTGATATGTTTTCTGGATGGGTAGAGGCATATCCTGCCTGGACTGAAAAGGCCCAAGAAGTTGTTAAGGCATTATTAAAAGAAATTATTCCTAGATTTGGACTCCCCAGGTCACTCTAAAGTGACAATGGGCCCTCTTTTATTTAAAAAATAATGCAGGAGGTTTCGCGAGCTCTGGGCATAACTTACTATCTCCACAGTTCCTAGCATCCTCAGTCATCAGGAAAAGTAGAAAGGGCTAACTTACAGATTAAAACCACCTTGGGAAAACTATGTCAGGAGACCTCAGAGCCCTGGTTACACCTACTGCCCATTGCTCTATTAAGAATTAGAATTGCTCCTAAAACCTCTCCTCAACTGAATCCTTATGAAATGCTCTATGGGAGACCTTTTCTAACCTCAGATCCTGTTACTGATCCTAGGACACAGGAGATGATTAAATATATAATTAATTTAGGGCAAGTGCAAAATGCTTTATTAGAATATGGAAATAAAATTCTTCCAACTCCTGATAATTCGACATTCCTGACAAAAGTACAACCAGGTGACTACGTCTTACTAAAAACCTGGAAAAAGGACTCACCCACAGATCAGCTTCTCCCAAAATGGAAGGGTCCCTTCCAGGTTCTTCTTAACACTCCCACAGCTGTTAAGCTACAGGGATACAATTCCTGGATTCATATGTTTAGAATTAAACCTGTCCCTCTTGAGGCTTCGCAGGACCAAGGCCCTAAAACTGGCAGTAAACCTCCAGATGACAAAGAGACCTGCGAACGCTACTCCTATGAGCCTCTGGAAGATTTAAGAGTACTTTTCAAGAAGACTGGATCAGGATAAGTTACATTCTTGTGATTTTGTCTTGTAACTTCATTATGCCTATCCTGAATAGACTTACCTGTCTCCTAATTTTTACATGGTTCTCCCAGATAAAAACAAACTTTTTCCTGGATTGGTTACAGCAGTATGTCACAGATGCTATAAAAAGTAACTGTTGGATTTGGGGACCAACACCCACTCCCAATCCATCCACATTACCTTGGTGGATGTTCTCTTTTCCGGAAATTGATTGGTTAATATTTGAATGGAATAGATTTTTCCTTCTCTTGGCTGGTATACTTTGCATCAGCATATTTTTCTGTTGCTTGGCTTGCTGTTACCTAAGACTAATATATCGTATGTTTATGCCTTCTATTCCAGAACATCAGAGGATGATAGTTCAGCAGCCAACAGAAAGGCCTAACCTCCGCACGCCTCCTTCAGATCAGTCAGGGGGAGACTTTCGGTCCCTGAATAGGCAGGGCCAATGCCCCCTTGTCAGCTCTGAAGAAGTTTCAGAAGTCAGACCTTCATCCTTCAGCAACCCCTTAAGATTAAGGGAGCAAAAGTCTCAGGGGGGGGAAATGATGAGGTATAATAGGAAGTATAAAAAAAAATTTGGGAAGGAGACGCTGGGAGGATAGAAAAATATAGTTTTAAAAATCTGGAGAGTTTTAAGCCAACTCCACCCCTTGGAAGTTTTCTTTGTTTCCACACCGTAATCTCTGGAAAAGCCCTGCCCCCACCTGAAGCTCGCATCCATCCTGAAACCTGAGAAGAGGAGGATCCAACTTTTTTGTGATCTGCATCCACCTGAGGAGCCCACATATCGCCCACCTGAAACCTGAGAAAGAGGGGCTGGGGAGGGAAGGACCCCACCCTCTCTTATATTTTTCTGCCCCTTCCTTTGTTCTCTCTCTTGTGATCTGCCCTCCGACCTGTCCTGGGGACCCGGGATTTTTCCCCTTAATTTCCCTTTGTCCATTCTCCCCGAGTTCCTAAAATAAAGACCTGCCTGTTGTTCCTGACTGGCTTGTGTTAAAATTCTTTTTATCACGGAGGCCAAAGGACCCACGAGTGGGGGATCGCGTGGTACCCCATAACACCAGTATTTGGAAGGCTGAAACAAGAAGATTAAAAGTTTGTAGCTGCCTCAACAACTTAGCAAGACTCTCAGCAACCTAGCAAGACCCTGTTTCAAAAATAAAAAGAACTGTAGGGGATTTGTAGCTCAGAGAGAGAATTCTCCTGGGTTCAATTCCTAGTACCATGCACACGTAAATAATAATGATACCCAATTTCTGGATATCTTAAATATTTAAGATGTGACATAAACAATATTGATTACAAAATTTAAAGTTAGTGGATATAGAAGAAATAGGAAAATATGACATATCATTAAAGATAAAAAAGTCAATAAAAACTGATCTGCTGATGATCCAGATTTTGAGTTTAGCAGATAAAGACTATAAAAAGGTGATTACAAAAATGTTCACATAGCTAAAAGAAACATGTTAAGATAATTAAACAAAAACGTGATTTTAGTGAGTGAAGAGATAAGGAATCCTAGTAGAGAAAGTGAAAGTATAGAAATGAAATTTCTCAAAGTGAAAAATATGATAACTGAAATAAATAATTCACTACATATGTTTAACATAAGGTTGTAAATTTAAGATGACAGAATAAAGAGTCAGGGATCTTAAAAACAGAACAGTAGATGTTATCTAATCTAAAAGATGGAGATAAAAATTTGATAAAAGGGAGCAAATCCTCAGAGATCCATCATATTTTCAATTGCAGCCCTGGAAATAGAAATCAGGCTAGTGATAATGGTAGAAATTTGAAAAGTAATGATCAAAAATTTCCCAAACATGATAGAAAATATTGACTTTCACATCCATTTTGCTCAAAACAAAAACAAAACAAGCCAACAACCCAAAACAAGTCAAAATGGGTCGTACCACAATCAAATTACTGAACCAAAAATAAAGAGAAAATCTTGAAGGCAGCAGAGAATAAAACAACATTACACACAGGGAATAATTCTAAGAATGGACACAGATTTTCCTTACAAACAGTGTAGACCAGACAACTGTGAAATTGCATCTTTAAAGTACTTTAAGGTAAAAAATAAAATATGTCCATATGTCTATATTCAATGAAAATAGTCTTAAAAATGAAGATATACATGAATATATACATATATACATATATATATATATATGAATATATACAGAACTGATACAGTTTGTCATCAGCAGACTTGCAATTAAATAAATGCTAAAATATTCTCATCAAGTTAGAATGAAATGATACTAGATTTAAAATAAGATCTACCAAAAAGAAAAATTTCAGAAAGAATAAATAAGTAGGCGAATATAAAATACTAGGATGTATTGTTATGATGCAATTAAATACAATTGATTGATTAAAATAAAAAGAATAGCATTGTAAGAGAGAGTTTACAGTGTGCGTGGAAATAATAAATATGCCGGCAAAAACACAAAGGATAAGAGATGAGTAAATGGAATTGAAGCTTAGTGAGAATACTATATTTGGGAAGTGTGAAGAGGAAAGTGAGAAGTGTCAGGTGTTAAATAAGAAGTGCGAAGCAGGGATATGTAGGGTCAGGTATGAAGAGGTGCATTATTGGCTATAAAAGAAGTTTGATATGCTAAGGATGCATTTTGTTAATAATTTGATCAATAAGACAAAAATAATAAATTGGACTTCATCAAAATTTAAAATTTCTAGCCGGGCGTGGTGGCGCACGCTTGTAATCCCAGCATTCGGGAGGCTGAGACCGGAGGATCCGGGTTCGCGGCCAGCCTCAGCTACCTAGTGAGGCACTCTGCAACTTAGTGAGACTCGGTTTCAAAATAAAGAATAAAAAATGGGGCTGGGGGTATAGCTCGGAGGTAGAATGCCCCTGAGTTCAATCCCCAGTAC
>PVLC010010715.1:0-49437 GCA_004027655.1 Graphiurus murinus | reverse complement strand
AATTATTTTTCCAGGGAGCCACTCCTATTTCACAGATAAGAAAAAGACTCTTGAAAAATCAGTTTTAGAATAAAACACTAAAATAAAAATAACCTGAAAGTAACTTGATTTGTTTTTTCACAAGGATTATCAAATCCTGACTGACAATCATTTTTACACTATGGTAAGAGATTAGGAAAAACAGCCAAAATCAAGTTAATGCTAGAACCAAACAGGCTGAACTTACAAAAACGAACTAGGCAAACATCTCATAGCACCATGAGGATCCATTTAGCAAATGAGTTTTTCTAGTGAGCTAAGGAGTAGCCTTATAAATCCTCTAGAAGGGGGGTCATTGATCCACTTTCTCCTATATCCTTAGGACCATTCCTGTGAGAAAATTAAAGTACAGTACAGGGAGAAACACACATATTACAAGCAAGCCAATTTTTCTGGAAAGATACCTTAAAACACTCTGTAATATAAAAAATATCCAAGACAACATGCTACTAAAAGAAAACAAAGCAGCAACACTTTCTAGAATCCAGTCACTTTTGAGTTTGAGAAATATGGAGCATTTTAATATCCTTAGGTATTGCATCTATTTTACAAATGCAACAACTCTGCCACATAAACTAGGCATAATAATGATTATATATTCATCACTGTGCTAGGAAAGTTTACACCTAACTTTCCTATGTGCAGTTTGAATTTAAATTGGAAAATTTTAAGATCAAATGTTGCAAAACAAAAGCTTCTTGATTTTGAATCCAAAATGTCGTATTTGTTTAGCTTTTGATAAAGTACAAAGATGCTATGACCAATTCTTTATTTCAAATAATGTATGCCATAGTTGCTTTTGAGATACATTCATCTTCCTAAAGTAATCGCTCCTTAGTCGACATGCCCATTCAAAGACAACATGTGGGCACACAAGTATGTCACACCTAACCAGTGCAGAAAGGGCATGGCCCTTGGATCCCTGTGCAGACTGTGGTGCTATGCTCTGGGCCCCCACTTGACCCTGCAACTCAATATCCTTTTCCTCCCTGGTCACTAGCACCCTGCTGGTGTCTATGCTGGAACTTAATAGTTGGCGAATCTCCTCGTCTGCTCTGTAAGCAAGCTCAGCCAGAGCCTAGTGTCTTCTTTTTGACTCAGCACACCATGACTTTGGCTGTATCCTTACTTGGGCTTCTGTCTAAGCAGCTCACTCTGTCTCTTCCCTGAGGACACACTACGCTTTTCTGCAGAAGCCAAGCAATGGGTCTGCAGGTTCCAAACACAGGCTTCTTTACCTACTGCACTAGGTGTTTCTAACCCCTCTGGACCACATGGGAGATTAGAGTAAACAACCATGGAGGAACACTATGTCTCCTCTTATTTTTGCATGAACCTATTATCACCACTTCTCAACTACTGTGTTGGCCCTATTGCACCCCGTGCAGCGATCTCTCCCTACATTCCTGCTAGGAATAATATCAAACTATTATGTGGACTTGCATAGTTAACTTATGTGAATGCCGACTTAACCTAAATAATGTAACTTGGTGGCTCATGTGTGAGAGAGTAGCCCAAGTGTGTGTGTGTGTGTGTGTGTGTGTGTGTGTGTGTGTGTGTTAGATAAGGATAAGACAGCCCACCAGAGCCCAGGGACTCAGATATGAATTTACATCAGCCTCAACCAACCAGAATGAACTGTTTGGGTGTAAATGGATCGAGCCAATCAGAAGGCCTCCAACTTAGAGGTTCCTTCAGAAACAACCTATATAAATCCAGTGCCGAGGCACTTTGTGCTATTCATTGCCCGATGGAGAGTCCTCCATGTTGCTGACCAGACCTGTCATCGAACTCAAGCATCGGTGGAAGGTGGACCTTTGACTGGAACACATCACATGTGAGTTCCCTAGGTCTGGTGATGGGCTGGAACTTAGACTTAGGTTTAACTTAGACTTAGGATGAGACTTAGACTTAACTTAGATTGAGAGTGTCAACTGAGTGCATGCTTATTGGAACTTAATAAAATATGAATTACATGATCTAAGAGTCCAGCTTGGTCACTTGCTTCTGCCAATTCCCTAATGTGAAACTGTGTACAGCCCTAGGTAGGCTGTGTGAATTGCCCTCATCCTTCCACCTTAGCCATGGAAGATTTCTACATTCTCTTCCTAAATGTCAGTGAATTACTCTTTCAGTCAGCATTTCCACTGCTGTGGCCCAAAATACCTGATGACCACAACTTAGAGGAAGGAAGAATTATTTGCTCACTGTTCTGGAGATTTCAGAGGTTTCAGTCCTTATTAGGCTAGATTACACCCATGGAGCTCACCAGCATGGCAGTGAAAAGCAGAGAGAAAGCATGAGCAGAGGGACTAAAAAGAAAACTTCTATAAATTGGTCCAAGGTTCCCTTCACTGTACTACTGGCTGTTCCCAGAGTTCTCCTTTATTATGGGTAGGACTAACAGACATGTACTTGCTCTAGTGAAACTTTCAGCACTTTGCAATATTTTACTGAGTATGAAACTACAAGGATGAAGAGGAATCTGGTGGTTTCCATTATTTGTTGACCTGATTATGATAATTGGAGTTTACTCCTAAAGTCAGAAATAGCCTAGTTATTTTTTCAAAAAAAATGTGCATAAAAATAGAACATATTTCTTTCCATGAAACTTCTGGATCCATTCTTATTTTTATCCACTGATTTTATATCTGATATAATACTCAATTCTAACTACTTCAGTCAATAGCTACCTTGTATTAGTGGAAATAGAAATAATCTATTCATCACGCAGGTATTGTGTTAGTCATCTTTGGGTCACTGTGACCAAAATACCTGATCAGAACAATTTAAAAGAGGAAGGATGTATTTGGGCTCATAGTTTCAGAGAATTCTGTCCTTTGTCAGCTGGATTCATTTCTTTGGATCTAAGACAAGACAGATCATCAGGGCAGCAGGAGTATGTGGTATAGACAAATTGCAGAGCAATGGAAAGCAGAAGGAGAAAGAACGTGGCTAGAGAGAAGATAAGTGCTTTTAGGGAACAGGGCACACTCTTAGTGACCTTCTTCCTCCAACTATACCCCACATCCCAGAAGTTAACTCAGCCATCAATGGATTAACCCACTGATGAGGTCTGAACCCTCACAATCCAATCACTTCTCAAAAGCCCCACCTCTGGACACATAAGACTTCAGGGAACATTCTATATCCAAACCTTTATAGGCATTAAAGGAGGAATAAGGACAGCTAATATCTATGACTGGTTACTTAAAACCACAGTGTTGCTCTGGCATATAAAACCACAGTGTTGGTTGTATAGGTAAGCAATACTTATGGGTGGTTGAATGACCAAGTGTGGTAGTTTGGATATCGAATGTACCCTGGAAAAGCTCATGTATTGGCAATGAAAAAAATGTTCAGAGGTGACATAACTAAATCATGAGAGTTCAAATTTCCTCAGTGGAAAAATCCACTGATAGATTGAAAAATTTGAATGGATTTAATGGGTGGTTATATAGGCAGGTGGTACATGAAGGTGGGTCATTTGAGGTGAGGTCTTAGGGACTATGTATGTCCACAGCCCCCCTTCTCTTTCTCTCCTCTTCTCTTCTCTCCTCTCCTCTCCTCTCCTCTCCTCTCCTCTCTTCTCCTCTTCTCATTCTCTCTCTCTCTCTCTCTCTCTCTCTCTCTCTCTCTCTCTCTCTCTCTCTCTCTTTCTCTCTCCCCTCTTTTCCCATCACCATGCCCTGACCTCCACAGATGTGACCCAGCCTAACATGGACTAAAACCTCTAAAATCTCCAGCGCTGTGAGCACACAAATAAATCTTTCTTCTTGTATGTTGTGCCATCAGTGATTTAGATCACAGATGTGAGAATACTGACCAAAACAAGGAATCAATTAGTGTCTTCAAATCTGCAGACATCAAGATCAATCAAATACACATACTTTCAATTTAATGTGAGAAAATGACTACTCAGAAGGTCTCCATGTCAGAAAAAATGATGAACCTATGATAGCTGTCAGTCTTCTTTTCCCTTGTCCTCTAAAAAGAATTCCCTGCCATGTCCCATTTTGGTTTCTTTTCTTCCCCTTCAACTCTATGAAAGAGTTTTTCTTATTGGACCACGTATTTGAGGTTTAGTAAGGGAGCAATGGAGAAATGCAAAAGGATAGGATGATAATATGAGGTACACACAGGACATAGTTGCAGAAAATTTTAGGATGAAGTGTGATGAGCTTAAGAACAGCCGTGGTGGCTGGGCGTGGTGGTGAACACTTGTAATCTCAGTACTTGAGAGGCTGAGACAGGAGGATTTCAGTTCATGGCCAGGCTCAGCTATATCATGAGGCTCTCCGTAACTTAGTGAGACCATGTTTCCAAACAAAGAATAAAAAATAGGGCTGGGGTATAGCTTGGAGGTAGAATGGCCCTGGCTTCAATCCCCAGTACTGCAAACAAACAAAAATCAAACAGCCATTGTGTGAGTATAGTCGATGGAAAAGGAAACAAAACAAAGGGGAATTTAAGTAATGTTGGGGACTAAGTTTTCCCTTTATTGTGTTATTTTTAATTAGTTTTGCTTCCCAGGACATTTTACTTTCAACAGCGGGGTTGAGTCACCCAGGTCATTTTATTTTTATTTGTGCAATATGATTACACATTGTAGTGAGCTTCAAAGTGATACATTCCTGTATGCACACTATGTCTTGCTGTTTCCCTCCTAACTCCATCCTGCTACCCCTCCCATCCATGCTGGTTAGGTTGTTAGTAACGCCTTCATATGTGGACATAATATTATTTGGTCTGTCTCCCTCAAATCTCCATTTGCCCTTACCTCCCTCCACCTTATCCTCTTTCACTCCTAATCATGAATTTCCCTTTCTTTCCTATTTTCTCTCTATCTTCTACATATGAGAGAAAACATACAACCTTTGACTTTCTGAGATGGGCTGATGTCACTTAGCATAATTTTTTGAAGTGTTATATTTAGCTGGGTGCAATGGCACACACATGTAATCCCAGCTTCTCAGGAGCCTAAGGTAGGATGAGGCCAGCCTGCATGAATTAGAGTCACCCTGTCTTAAGATTAAAATAAAATAAAGTAGAAAGAAAATAACAGACCCTGGGATGTAGCACAGTGGTAGACTTCTCTGGGTTCAATCTTAAATAAATAAACCAACCAAAAAAGTGCTAATTTTGATAGTGGCGATGGTAGTAAAATCAGGGTTTTAAAACCAAAATATTGTCCTCAGTTGAAATTCAGACTGATATAAATCAGTACCCTCAACCTAAGCTGCATGTGCATTTTTGCCAGGGCTCCCTAAATTCTGAAGAGGGGAATAAAAGAAAAACCTGGCCCCAGCACCAACAAGGATGGTTTTTGGACCACAATCAGAAAATGCAACGCATATTGTGGAGACCACACTGAGACTGGAATTTCAATTTGAGGGGAATGCATGGTTTGGTACTGGATGTTCCAGGCTGAAAACCATATTTTTGCAATGATATGGCAGTTAACTTAATTCAGAACATGTTCTAAATTTCCCAGAAAATATTGACCAGGATCTAAACACTTAAATGGACACCAAAATTCTTGCAAAGATATCACATCAAAACAGCCTCATGGACTTGGTTCTACCTGGGGACTGCCCAGGCTGCATCCCCTGAGACAAACTACTTGTGACAAGAAAATTTTTAAAAATCATTGAAAATGATTGGTAGAGTATAGGAGGACTTCGACACCAAATTCTATCAGAGAGACAGAAAATAGTTGAAACATGTCATAATCAGATGAACGTGTACTAAGTGTTACATTAAAAAAAAAAAAAAAGGTTGTTTCTAGATTTGAAGTCATGGAGGCAGATGTTTATGCAAAAATCTGCCACAGAGAGTGAGCTGTGACAGCAACAACAGCAGCAAGAGAGACGCTAGCCACAAAAGAGAAAGTTAGTGACCCAGGACCAGTACTCTGCCTACATGTTCCACTGAGAAAAAACACACTTGCTGCTTTACAGGAGCCTTGTATTAGTTAGTATGAGGTTTAATGACACATTTCAAAAAATTTTAAGGTTAGAATATTGGCTTATGCAAGATATACTTGTATTTCTGTCTCATGTAAACAAATCTAAAACCAGGCGGTGCACAGTGGTACTGGTTGTTGGACAGACACTTCAAGCTTGGCTGCCTCAGGCTTCCAGCTGTTGAGGGCAGCAGAGGAGAGGAGGAAAAGCCATGTGATCTCCATGACAGAGCCCTCTCATTTATCTCTTATCAGGCTGGCACTTTGATAAAAAAAAAAAAAAACCTCTATCTAGCTGCAAGAAGGAACTACAAAAGTCTAATTTGTTACTGGTATATTTTCACTCCATTACTGGGGAGTGAAGTTAGCAAAGAGGACAGTAAGAAAGAATATTAGATATAAACACAGTATCTGTTGCTGCCACAGGACCACAAAAATAGGAGGATAAACGCAGAAGAAGCTAAGGTGTGAAAAAAATAGAAATTGATAAGCAATTCTGGTCTTTACCTATGTGCCCAGGAGAAAAGGACTAAATTAGAGAAGAGCCAGCTAAGAGCACCCTCAGGTCGTCAAGCTGTGGGCACTCAGTTTGCTAAGGATAGCAAATTGCTTACCAATATCCATGTGCATATACCACATACTTAGGATAGAGTTTGTTTTCTTTTGATTTACAAAAGTAGGATCAAACGCATGGCTTTGCAACTTGCTTTTCTTATATAAAAATAATTTTCTACATTTTAAAAAAGATATATATTCAATTGCATTTTTAATGGTTCATAATATTTAATAAATTAACTAGAGCACCAACTGTTCCACTTCAATTTAGATAAATATCCAGATTGTATCCATTTTTTTGCCAAGTTTTTATTTTCTTATAATTGTATTGGCTTGGATTATTATTTAATAGCATAGAATCTTTAAAATGTGATAGCTGGGCCAAAGATGTTGGGAATTGTAAAGAATCTTAGAGTATTCCCCTATTTGTAATCTAACAAGGTAACCTACCACAATGCTATGGAGGACAGCAGAAGTCAAGATTCATGGATAAGAGGCAAGGGATAGTTTTATTTCTGATAACAATAGCAGTGGTCATATGATCAGTGTTTGTACCATTTTTCCAAGTCTCAAGTCCCATGGGATAATATAAAGAGATTCAGGCATCCCCGTGGGTTAGGTTACAACAGATGAATATAAATTTAGGGAACCCAAATCTCTTATAATCTTGACTCCCAAGGGGAATCCTGTGTTTCTCTCCCAAGAAACATAGTATTTTTCTCTTTGTATGCAAACATCCTTGAAATATAGTTTGAAACCCAAGGCAGTTAGTGTTTCTACTTTCAAGAAGGGCAGAAATGAGAGATGTATGGAAAATTGTCTCCAGAAAGGAGTATGTGCATTTTTGCTTTTAATACTTACCAAATTGCTGTGTATTGTCCTTGTCTTTCATTATTTTTAATTGACAAAAACTGTTATGGTATATAATATGGTGTTTTGAAATATGTATAGATTGTGGAATGGCTAAGTTAAGCTATTTAACATATGTATCACTTGACACACTTACTTATTTGTGGTGAGAATGCTTACAATCCACCCTCTCACCAATTTTCAGGTATATAATATGTTGTCATTGTTAGCTCTCTCTCAACATGACAAAATACTGGAGATAAATAGCTAATAAAGAAGGAAGGTTTATTTCTGCACATGGCTTCAGTCCATGGTCAACTGACTATTGTTTCGGCACCTGTGGTGAGGCAGTACACCACTGTGGGAGTGAATGTGTGGCAGAGAAAACCAGTCACTTCATGACAGCTGGGAGACAAAGACAGAAAGAGAATGGGGCCAGTTCCCGATATCTCCTTCAAGGGCACACTCCAATGACCTAACTTCCTCCCAAAGCCCCACCTCTTAAAGTTTCTACCACCTCCCAGGAGCACCTTGGGCCAGGGCCAAGCCCTCAACATAGGAGCCTCTGGGGTACTCATTGTCCTTTCTAACTGGAATTTTGTAGCCATTGACCAACATCTCTTTAATTGCCTGCCCCCCGCCCAGGACCTGGCAACAACCATTGTACTCTCATCCCATATGAATTTAACTGTTATATATTCCACATATAAGTGAGATCATGAAGCATTTGTCTTTCTGTCACTGGTTTATTTTACTTACTGCCTCTCAGGTGTATCCATGTCACCACAGATCCATCCTTTTAAAGCTGAATAGTGTTGCATTGTGTATGCCTGTACATTTTCTTTCTCCCTTCATCTGCTGATGGACACTTAAGTTGATTCCATTTCTTGACTACTGTGAAGAAGGCTACAATCAACAAGAGGGTGAAGATATCTTGTCCACATACTGATTTTTATTTCCTTTGATTCAGCAATCCCACAACTAGGTATGTGTCCAATAGCATTGTGTTGTCTTTGTCTTCTCTGTCCATATGAGTGTATGTTTGTGTGAATGCTAAGAATTTAACTAATTTAGTTTTTTTTAATAACATAAGGAATTTTTCTATTTCTAATAGTCTTTCTATATCTTTCTGATTCCATATTGGCAGTCATTTTTTCTAGAATTGTGTTCATATGCCCTCAGTTTTAAGTTTCAGCCAATAAAGTTATTATGATTCTATTTTCTTTTACTGTGCATCATATCTAAATCATGTCTTCTTTAAAATCCCTTGAAAACAGTTGTTTCTGACTTTCCTCATTATCTTGAATAATTTTGCCAAAAATTTCTCAAATTTTTTCTTGAAAGATTCTTGATAGATTCTTTTGCCCTTGTCAATCATCACAATTATGACTTTACCATCATTATCTCTTTTGCATGTCTTCTATCCATATGAAGTCATTTTCTAAAATAAGCATTCAAGACTATAAAATCCTCTCAAAGTTCTACTTTAGTTGCACCCATAAGCTATGCTATATATTTTTGTGGTCATTTAGTTGAAAATATTTTCTAAATTACTTTTGACTTATGGTTAGTTTTATTTATTCAACTCCATAACAGGTCAGTTAAAAGCAATTTTTTGCTAATGATTTCTAACTGACTTTTAGTCGTTGCAAACTTTTCCAGTAATTTCTCTGTCCTGTTTCCCCGATAGCTGCAGTGAGTGTACCAACTGTCCTCTTGTGACTTGCCCCTGAACTCAAGTCCATCCTACACCATCTTAGTAGTGGGAGTCTTCTGTTCTTGAAGACCTTCAATGCTACCCACTCGCACTCTTGGCTAAAGCAGCCCACTTTCACAGAGAAGAGAGAAAGAGAAGCACCAATAGGGAACCTGCTGCTTGACGTTCTTTGTGGCATGGGTGTATAAGTTCTAAGCTCACACTGTAGGTGGAGGGAGCTTTAAATGAGATCATATTGGAATTGTGGTATTACCAAAATTATGTAACTAAAAAATTATGCCAACATAATCTAAAATAATAAAAAAAACAATATTTTTTCCATGGACTAAAAAAACACAAAGTTCAAAACTAAAAGAAAAATAATGTTGATTTTTACTTAAATCCTAGAAAACCAAGAATATATAAATATAGCAAGTTATAGAATGAGATATTTCTTGTCTTTAGAATGTTGGCTGAAGCCTCAAAGAAGAAGACAATAGATAAGAAGTCTGCATTCTGCAGAGAGTATACAAGTTGCCCCCACACCTTGGATCCAAGGATTGCCCATAGATGAGCAGGCTGTCTCCTTGCCCAGCCCACATCAGCAGAAGACTGGGATTCTTTTATAAGAATGAATCCTTGGCAGTCACTGATTGGTGGCCTATGGGTAAAGATAGGAGGAATGGTGTTGCCACCTCCTCCTCCCACTTAGCTTCAAAAAAGGATATTCCAAGGATCCACACAGAGCCTGGAATTTTCTGCAAGAAAGAGCAATGATTATCACCCCTTCTTTGGCTTGATGCTTGTTGAATTGCTGGAAAACTTTGTCTCACACTAGTACACCACAGTGACGCTGGTAAATGTTAAGAGAGTTCAGTGTGCATCCACTGAGAATGTACATTAATCAGGGAGAAAACAGAAACCCAGAAGCATCCAACCCATGGAAAAGTGCAAAAGAAGGAAGGAAAAGTGGAAGGACAAACAGACCTTCTCCCAACCTCCTCCATTGCAGCCCCAAAGAATTTTGCATTGTACACAAGACTGAACCTTACATTGAACCCTTCTTCTTAGCATTCTCACTGATATAATCTAAAATAGTGACCATATAACTTAGAGGATGGGAGATTTATTGGCTCATGGTTTTCCTTGGAGATATAGGGGTTCAGTCCATGTGAGCCCGGGGACCGTGGATGTCAGGACATGGCAGTAGGAAGTGCAGAGAGGGAGAGCCCAAGGATTTGCTCCTCACATCACAGAGGTGGGAAGCAAGAGAGCAAGTGAGGGGAGGATGAGCCATATATAATCTCCAAGGCTGCACCCCCAGGGACCCACCTTCTCCAGCCACAGCCCAACAGCCCAGGCCATTGTCATTGTAATGACTTATCCACTGCCCGGATTGCAACCCTCCTGACTCAATTACCTCAGCTCCAGACACCAATTTTTGAGCTCTTCAGGGGCTATGCTATATCTAACTATAAGACCTTAATACCTGAAATTCAATAGATCTGCCTAAGATACTAAACGATGAAGAAGGGAAATGTGACAACAAACGTCTGAGGGCAAAAAGAGAAAGATACTTGATATTTGCATCTCTTTAAGTTGAGTCCACCTGCTAAAATGCAAAACCAATATAAATTTAGATAGATGATACACATACGATTTAACATAATCTAAGCATGAGTTATTATGTAAATAAGTACAACTACTTTAAAATAAAATTTAGCATGTATCTTTGGTTTTTCTGTTTTGATCTATTCATATAAATTTTGTTCCTTTTTTTCCTAATGTTGAACTATCTTATTAGTTCTTTAATGGATACATTTGTTATAATTCTAAAATGGCCATATTCACATTGTAATATGCATTTGCTATATCAATGCATTCTGTTTGCTATAGTATTGAACATTTTTACATTAATATTTATGATTACACTGGACTATTCTTTCATGTGTGTTACCCTTAAGTTTTCTCTAATTGTTAAAAATATTTCTAAATGCTCACTACTTTTCAATTTTCAGAATAATCTCAGAAACATTGCCATCATTGGCACTATTGTTTCTTTACAAAAATATTTTCCCTGATAATCAGTGAGGCAGGGCAGAGGATCTGGGAACAGGAGGAATTCAAAAGGCCACCTGTATCGCCTTCTGTGAGGGGCAGAGGGATGATTTGGGAAGTGAGAGAACTGTGGGCTCCAGGAAAGCAGAGCCCACCAGCCCACAAGATAACAATTCAAATTAAGGATTGAAGTTGGACAAAAGGCACTGGTTCCCCAAAACCTAATTCTGGTAAAAGAGCAGATGGGGAACCTCAGGAAAGTTTAAAAGCCCACCTCCCAAGAGCTTGGGTGGTTACTCTCTTTCAGTGGCCCCTCCCCCAGTGAGGGGGACTGGTTCTGTCTTCTATCTGTCCTTGACCTAAAATAAACTTTCATATTTCTATACACTTTGCTAGTCCTTGGACTTCATTCATTGAAATCTACTGGACAAGAACCGTGTAAGAGGAGATACTCCTGTAATCATTGAGATTTTCATATTTTCTGTATCACTTTGATCATCTGTATTATAAATATGCAAAGCTAATTTGACAAATTCACCAGCATCGTAATTCCTAACATAGTTTATAGCAGTTCTTAGTAATTGATGAATCAGTGAAGTGTTAAAAGATGAGGATTTGACCTACACAACTTACCAGCATTTTGAAATTTACAACATAGAGCTTACAAATGCCTAGATTATGACAGCCCTCGTCAGTTAAAGGAAATTTTCCCACTTTTCCATATCCTTTTATCCGAATCTTCACATACCCAAAAAGTGGGTCAAGAGGGGTGCCTGCCTGTTTACCAAAAACAGGAACATCAAACAAAGGATTCCTCCAGAGGATTTTCTATGAACTTGCAAGAACATCTCACCTAATAATGATTTGAGAGGGCACAAACTGCTAGATACAATTCTACCAATGTTACAAGGACTGCTCCATTTCCCTTCAATATCCGATGCAAAAAAAAAAAAACACAGAGCATATAGGAGCTAAAGTTGAGAAGTTAAACTGTAGTTAGGATGAGGAAACCAGAGGCCTCCATTGCAGACACACCACGTGAATGGGGACAGTGCCTTGCCTCTGACACCCTCTGACCACTTCCTGGGACGTTAGGCTAAGGCAACATCTTCTGGGCACATCCCCCTTCCAGGCAGCGCTCCTCAGTGCGATCTCTTTTCAGATAACCTCAGGCCTCCCTTTCGCAGGACCCACATCTGGTTCCCAGATACCCATATCTTGGTGCTGTTATCTACAGACAGCAAATGTCTCCCAATGCAGGCCTCTTCCTATCAAGCAGAGGCAGGCCTAGCCCACAGCCTCTTGCTTTTAATTTTCTCTTAACGAGTGCCAGTTTTAAATCCTTAAGCTATCTCATATACAGAGAGAATAAACATCTACTCTATAAAGAAACAGTGATTTAAGAAACAGCAATGTTCTTGGAACTTGAAACATATTCTTGAGTATATAAAAGAAAGCCAATGAAAATAAAATCTGGGGGAAAAATAAGGGGAAGACTAACTTTAGCACATACTAAACTATTAAGTTACACTCATAAAGTCCGTAATCTTATTTCAGCTTAATGGTGTCCAGAGAAGGTCTGAAACAATTTTTACGAACACCAGCAGGACCCGCCATTCTTTGGGGAAGGAGGTTGGGAGGTTTACAGTATCTCCTAACCCCATGGAGATACACACGTGGCCTGGGCACAGTTAAACTTCACCCTGGAGTGTGCTGAAGCACTGGATTGTCACAACCCTGTTGTTCCCCATTCTTATGTTCTTATGGGGTTAATGCAGAAGCCATCAGTGCTCAGGCACAATCCTGCTAGAAACACCTGACGACCGTACAGGAAGTTAAGACCATGTTAACCTGGCCATGAGAAGGAGAAGCCACATGTCTGAACCACTATGCAGCCAAGGTTTTGGGGTGCTATGAGTCAAACATCTCTCCACACGTGGGCAGAAAAGGAAGCTCAGAAAAGGACTCAAATGGACGTGGAAAATCAGGAAATGATAAAGGCAGAATCTCAAAATATGGAATGAAGATAGATTACTCAAAAACAGTATTGACACAATGAATGTACAACCTGGAAGAAAATCTTAAGTCACATCCAAGTTGGAGCCCTTCACGTACATAAAGTCCAAATGTGTCAAAGACTAAAATCTTTAAAATGATAAAACCTCAGCAAAATAATTAATGCAAGCATACATATAGTTTTATTACACTTTATTTTTGAAGTACAAATGGAAATGTACTAGGCACACTGCTTTACATCTGTTTTTCACTTAATATGGTTATACATACATGCTATATAGAATTATATGTATAATTATATATAATATTATATATTATCATATATTATGAATATATATAGTCATAATTAGCAAGTTATTGATGACAGTGATGCTTCTGTCCTGTGAGAGAGACTTTAGATACTTTGTGCCTGTAAGATTTTTTGCATTTACTTATACTTCTTGTTACAAAAGAATAAGTAAATTCTTAAGGGGAAAAATCTGAGTGAGATAAATTTTGAGAAAATGTATGCCACATGCTGCATTGTGTCTCCTCAAAATAGTCACACTGAGGTCTAACCTCTAGTATCTCAGAACATGATGACATTCGGAGATGAGGTCTTTAAAGAGATTGGTTAAGTTAACTGGATGGGGTCCTAATCCAATATAACTGGAGTTCTTATAAGAACAGAAGATTAAGACAAAGGCATGAACAGAGGGAGGACCATGTGAAGATACAGGGAGAAGGCCACCATTGACTAGCTGAGAGATTTCAAAAGAGATCAATCGTGGGGACAACTGGATCTCAGCCTCCAGAGTTGTGAGAAAATGAATTAGCCTCCCACTCTGTAGAACTTTGTTATGTAAGCTTTAGAAAAATAGTATTATATAGATATGTATATATATATACTTATATATATACTCATATATATGCACACAAACATATGTGCATACATATACATATATTTATTTACATATGCATGTTTTATTATACTGTAATGAAGAATTGAAAGGTGAAATTAATTGGATTTTACAGCTTCTCTGTATAGGAATAATTGGAACTGAATGTTTCTTTATGTTTTATGTTAGCCCACTTGGATATTGAAGTTCTTTTTAAATAAAAAACAGGGTATTATCATTGTTTCTTTTTTTTTTTCTTCCTTATACAAATACTGAGTTGTAAAGGCCAATTGTTCTCTATTACCTGGACAAAATACATCAAGGAATAATATGACAGCCTCTTCAGGTCTTAAAATTAATTAGTGCTCTCATATTTCTTATGGAAAAGTCTTTTGTTAGTTGTCTTTAGAATTCTTAAATGGAGCAGCAATTAGCATTCATTTTCACTTCTTTCATTAATCCCAAAGTGGGAACCAACAGCTAATTTCCGAAGCTCAAGGGCTCTGATATCTGAGGATGGCACCTCCAGATCTCAGATTGATGGTAGAAAGAGTGGGGGAGTCCAACAGTGAGTGGGTGGGGGAGGGGACACCTGGAGGAACTTTCTAGATATAAGAAAGTATATCTAGATATAAGGAAGTATATTTTTATTTTCAAAACACTCGAGTTCTGTTTTCATTTTTCATCCACAATATCATAGCCATAATTTAAAATAAGCAACACAACTGGGCATGGTGGTACACGCCTGTAATCCCAGTATGTGGGAGGCTGAGACAGGAGAATTGCAGGTTCAAGACCAGCCTGAGTAATTTACAGAGACTATAATGGGTAGAACGCCCCTGCCTGGGTTCAATTCCCAGTACTGTAAAAAATAAATAAATAAATAAATAAATAAATAAATAAATAAATAAATAAATAAGCAACACATGATGTCAATTTCATAACACACCATGAAAATGAACTGAGCAGGAATATACCATGGTAAGTCAACAAATCCAGATTAGGAAATTTCAATTTTTGGAGCGTTTGACCTCGGACTTGAAAGGGAGGACAGGAAGGAGCCAAGTACTGTCCTCCTTGCCTCTCCCTGCTCCACCCTCTCTGCAGAATATTCCCCCTTTTCTGGGCTCCATGGTTGATTAAGCAGCTCCACTAGCTGTTAAACACCAGAGTCCCCCTTTATTTCCTTCACTCTGAATCTTCCAGACACATAACACATTTCCAAGTCATGTTGGACAGGACCATTTCATGGAGGTCAGTTGTAGAAGAATCAAATCCTCTTCCCACTGTGTGGGGGAGCTTCATCCCCTCACAGCAGTAAGCCCCCAAAAGGGGATTTTTTTTAAGAGTTATGGTTTTTGAGATGCTGAAGTTGATTTTGAATTTAAACAGTGAGGGAGACATAACCCTTGCCCTCTAGAAGTTTATACTCTATGATAGACCATCCTGCTCCATTTAGGAAGAGTGGCAGAATGAGCACAGGATACCAGAGGGCATCAGCAGTCTTTAGTTCATAACATGGATGAAAAAACCCTTTGCCAGCAGGTAAAGATCCAAACCAGGATGGGGGCTGAGCATCAGCCCAGGTAAAGTTCAACTCACTTCTTGTCTGGGTTTCCAGAAGAGCCGAGCAGAGCAGATTTTGCAATAAGGGTGGGAATTCTGGGACAGCATGTGATTTCCTAAATTCCAGCATCCAGCTCTGTCCTCCAGGGACTCAAGAGTGGCTAGAGACTGTGTTAAGACAAGGACAGACTTGAGACACGGAAAAGCCAAATCTAATCATCAGGATATATGTTACACATGAGCAGGCAGACAGTAAGTAAATGGTAAATCACCTCTATTATAATTTGAGAGCTACTTTTCCATAATTTGTTACCTAAATAATGACCTAAAGCCAGATATATGCACAGCCCTGTCCTATATCCCTTTCCAAATGCCCTTTGAGATTTTTCCAGTCTTTAAAACTGAAGAAAACTAAGTAAAATCAGTTTGCTTATCTTACCAGCAATGGGAGAAAAGCAGTAACACAATTAGAAATATTGTAGAATAAATAAAACAAGACTGATAAGATCCATTTAGAGTAGCATGGTCCAACATAATATTCACTAGCTACATGTAACTATTTTAAATTTAATTAATTAAAATTAAATTAGTTTTGTGTGGGTGTGGTACTGAAGATTGAACCCAGAGGCATTCTACTTCTGAACTATCCTCCCAGCCCTTTTTTCTATTTTTTTTTTTTTTTTTGAAACAGTATCAGTAGGTTGCTGAGAGCCTGGTTTGGTTGCTAAGGCTGGTCTCAAATCATCAATTCTCCTAATCTCAGCCTTCCAAGTATTGGGATTCCAGGCGTGCACCACCACACCTGGCTAAAATTAAATGAAACTTAAAATGCAGTTCCTCAGTCACACCAGCTACACTTCAAGTGTTTAATAGCAGTTGGCGACGACTGGTGGCGATCAGCTTGGGCAGAGTGATATCAGACTATTTCCATCGAGGTGGCAAGTTCTGATGCTACTGATCGGGAGACATGGACAGGTTGCTGCTGAAAGGGTTACCAGATGATTGTTCCCTCCAAAGTATCTTGAATCCTCACTCAATAAAAGATAAAGTAATTCTAGATTTCAGTCTGGTGTCACATATGCACAAGCACATCTTTTATAATGACCCTCCATTTTTCTGTAAAAATTATCTTAAAAAAGGGAAGATGATTTCTCTTTTTTTTTTTTTTTTTTTTTTTGAAGAAAAATAGGATGGGAAAGACAGGCTAACACTTCCCGTCCCCAGTGGTGTTGAAGGCAGCAGGGGAGGCTGCTGGAAGCATAATTCTTCTGCTTTAGGAGAGAAGAGGGAAATGAAAAAAAGGAGAATGGGCCTGGAGCCGTGACTCACACTTGTGATTCCAGTACTTGGGAGGCTGAGACTGTTCAAGGCCAGCCTCAGCAACTTAGTGAGATCCTGCTTCAAACTAAAAAAATAAATTAAATAAAAAGGGCTGGGGGTGTAGACTGGAAGTAGAATGCTGTAGGGGTCTTAGCCCGGTGGGCCTGGAGAGACCTCGCCTCAAGATGGCGCCTGGCAGAGTGCCAGGAGCAGCTGCAGGTGGTAACATCCTAGGGCTGTGCCATGCTAGAGCGCATGCACCAGCACGCCAGAGCTCATGGCCTGAGAATGCTCCCAGGTGAAAGCTGTATGCAGGTGTGGGGTCCTCCCGATGAAGGGGGCCCCTACCCCGATCTCCCTGGAGCGTCTACTCCAAAAAGGGGGTTCCCCACGGAAAAGGAAGGTCGTGCCAAAATGAACACATGGCAGGGACTGAGCATCATCGGAGAACTCATCCGTTTATTACATGAGGGGCAAAGTGTTATATAGAGAAAGTGAGAGGAGTGTCTCCTTGCAGGGCCAATCAGCGTAAAGATCATCTTGGTCATGCTTTTTTACACGCTGATCACACTACCAGGGACCTATCAATGTCTTGATCACGCTGAGGAGACATCCCTCGTCCAATCCTGGTCTCTGGTAAACACTCTTAGGCCTCCACCCTCGCCTCTTCCTCTCTGCACCATCTTTGATGCCTTTTTTTCCTTTCTGTCGGGCGGGGCTACTGCCTTCTCTCTGGGGATCTTTCCCCACATGCAGGCACCTCGTGGCTCAAGCCCTGCTCGGCTTTAAGAGTACTCCACTTCTCGCCCAGAGAAGAGTAACAATTATGGACGGAATGGTTACGGAGAATGAGAGTGGGGTGAGAGAGACGATTGCTGTTATGGTTACTGTTATTGTTTGGGTAAAGTCCTCGTCAGAGAGAGAGAGAGAGAGAGAGAGAGAGAGAGAGAGAGAGAGAGAGAGAAAGAGAAAGAGAGAGAGAGAGAGAAAGAAGCAGTGGCAGAAAAGAACGCAGTGTACAGTAAAAGAAGCTTGAACCAGCAATGCGTGATTATCGTCTCCATTGGGTCCTCCCGGGCGATGGTCCGGCGTGGGGGACAATAGAATGCCTCTGGGTTCAATCCTTAGCACCAAAAAGAAATAAAAAGAATGGAGAAGATTCTCTTGATAGACTCTTCATGACAAAGCCCAAGATAAGACAATATTCCCATAGAGCCAGCAAAATTCTTGCTGTAGTGCTAGCAAGCTTTGAGGATTCCCTACGCTCATTCAGAGGCACTTTGAGCCTGCTCAGCAACACATCCATTTTGACTACTTTAATAAAATACCCAGCAGAACAAGAAAAGGTCAAGAAAGAAAATATCCGTTTGCTACAGACAGTTATGGCCGAGGCAAATGAATTGAAATCATCACTCTAATTTTTTTTTCATCCATAGAAAACTTAAGAGCACCATTTTTAAGCAATCACTTCCAATAACTTTGTCACCATCCTTAGGGTACTTTTAGGAAGAAAGAGAAGAGCCATAACCACCTCTTTTAAAGCACCAGTTTCACCAATTATCTTAAATAATTTATTTTTATGTTGTTTTGCTTCACCATAATTTTTCTTCCCATTCTAACTTTGGTGCTCTGGCTTTCCTTCACCTAGCAATTAAAGTCCTTCAGTGGAGCCAAATTATAAGTAAAGCAGCTGTTCAGAGCTGAGATAGAGACAGGAAATTGTGAAATGGTTTCCTTAGCAATGGGAATTATTTGAATGCTTTCAGAAGCCGATCTCTTGGCTTCTCCTTTCTCTTCTGTCTGCTTACTGCCATCCCTCACAACTTCATTCACAAATTTATTTTTCTCCATGCCTTCAACACATCTTCGCTATTTACTTTAGGACATAGTTTAAATTTATCTATTCCTTTTCTTCAAATGCATCATATTTAAAATCATGAGTCTCATTTACCATCATTGGACAGCTCTACTTACTAAGTTTCTAGGGGGCTGAAGAGTGTCTCCAAAGGCAGGAGTTCGGAATACCCAGAACCTGTAAAAGATGTGATCTTGTTTGGAAAGTTGGAGTTTGCAGATCTGATTAAGTTAAAAATGTTGACGGGAAGGCTATTCCAGATTATCTGGATGTACCTTAAATACCATCATACAAGTTTATATAAGAGAGGCAAAGAGGGAGTTACACATACACACACACACACACACACAGACACACACACACACACACACACACACATACGTGCACATACACACAAAGGCACACAAACAAAAAGAAGGAAACTGAGAGTGGAATGGTGCAGCCACAAGTCAAGGAATTCCAGTGGCCCCAGAAACTAGTAGAAACAAGAAAGGATCTTCTCCTAGAGCCTCTGGAGAGAGCAGGATCCGAAGGACACCTGGATTTCAGACTTTTGAGCTCCCTAACTGTGAGGGAATAAATTTTTGTTGTCTTAAGTCACCCAGACTGTGGTAATTTGTTGTTATAGCCACAGGAAACTAATGCTCAGAGAATAATTAAAAAGCATTAATATCCTTAGTTTTCAAAGTCATAAAATATACATGTTACAACATGCTGGGAAGTTCAAATATGAGAAAAGAAGCCCAGCATAACGAACTGCAATCTCTTTCGGTTTAGTAGTTACACTGTCAGAATGGAGTATTGATAATTCTGAAGACTGGAAATCATTCCACATCTCTGATCTAAATAAGCAATTACAATCGCTACCCACTGGGTTCTGGCCATTAAGATATTCCCTCTAGAGGAACTCCTGGAACCAGTAACTATTTCCAAAGCAGCAATGGGAAAATGTTGGCTGTCCTCATTATCTCTGTAGAATCCCTTCTTTGTCTAAGATGAAGTAAAGAAGCTGTCCCTTGGCTGTGGTGTGCAGACCAGCAGTCCTATCTAGGGCAAGCAAATAAGAGACAGCTTCACCCTGCACTCGATGGGGACAAGGGCTCTGCTGTCCTAAGGCCACACACACACAGAGTAGCTGTGCAGGAGGAGAGGGTCCCCAGCTGCCAAATGACAATACACAAGCGTCTCCGTAGACTTGCATGTCCTCAAGCGTTTCCTAAGGATGTGGGATTTGGAATGAATGAGTCTGCCTAAAAAGAAAAAAAATAATATAAGACATTTTTGGAAATATTTTCTGTTCCAATTTGGATATAGATCTTCTACAAATGAGACCATGACAGTCTGTTTGAGGAAAGTGCCAAATAGTGCTTCCTCCCCTGGTGCAATCTTGAAGATTGTTCCACTCAAATGAGTATCTAAATGAGAGCCCTGCTGTTGGCAAGAGTGTCAAAGGTATTTCCTACCCACCAGCTTCAAGACTGATGCAAAGAGTTGATGTATTCTGACACCACCTGACTGTGTCGCTTGTGAGAGGAGACAGGAGAGTCAAGGTGGGAGAAGGGAAAAGAGTAAAGGCTACGATATGTGGTGAGTCATCTGAATGGGACCCTCACATGATCCTGTAGGTCTGTAGCTCTTGCCTCTGTAGATACTCAGCAGGAGAAAAGTGAGACATTTACAGAGTACTTATTCTATGACAAGCACTCTGATAGGCACTTTGTGTCTATTATTTCATGCCACTTCTTAGAAAACCCTGCAAGTGATAATTCCCCTACAATCAAAGAGATTTACCTGGTTCTACAAAATGGAAACTAACTTTATTCCAATAGAACAGACAGTGGAGAAATCAAATTTTGAATAGTTTTGCATGACTCCAAAAGCTAGTTGAATCATATCTCACCAGGATCCCTAGGAGAACTGATAAACCCTGAAAAGTCCACCGGATTAATGATTCTTCCATTTCTTTGTGACCACTGAAAGAAAGAGAAATCAATTATGGTGATCATCCTCAAAACAGAAGAAGTAAGAAGCAATTTTTTACAAGATTATGAAAGCAACTTTAATGTTTCCAGTGTTGTCAGATGCGCGTACCCTGTTAGGACACAATCAACTCACAATCTCCAGGTACACTTTTCTTCACTCAGCTCCCAGTCCCACATACACAAACCCCTTCCTTCTAGTAGGACAGAAATGCATGGCCCAGAGGAAACTGCTCTTTGTTGCCATCCTGTCTTCCTTGGTTAAGGTAATAGCCTAGCCTGCTTGGGCATAGTGGCACATGCCTATAATCCCAGTACCTGAGAAACTGAGACAGGCAGATTGCAAGCTCAAGGCCAGCCTCAGTAACTTAGAGAGACCCTGATTCAAAACAAAAAATAAAATAAGGCTGGAGGTGTAGCTTGGAGGTAGAATGCCTCTGGGTGTAACCTCTAGTACCTGCCCCCTCAAAAAAGGAAAAGAAAAAGTAATGAGCCTTGAAAACTAATCCAGGAAAGAGTAAGTGTGTGTTTACATAGTAAGGTCAATGTCATCATTTTTGCAAGAGAGTCATATTGCAGAAAGAATATACATCCCTCATATAAACCAGATCCAGCCATCTTTATAAGAAAACAAATTATTTTGGGGTTGACAAAGGACATTTGCTATTGTCACAACACTGCCGCAGAATAATTGAAAGTGAAAAAAAATGAAAGCATTATGTGTGTGTTTTTACCCACTAACACTTTCCAAGAAAATAGAACCCACGCTGCCCTCAGAAGCAGCCAAAGGCCAGTCATAGAAAAGCCCATTGATATATAATCCAAGGTGGCAGAGTGAACAGGAGCTTGGCCATGCTGGCTTCATTTGAACAAAGACCATTTACACCAAGAACAACAGAAGACTGGAGAGTATGAAGAAAACAGAACTCTAGGAAGAAATAGATGATCAGGGAGAGAAAGAATTGCTATGCTGACTGCATGCTCTCCAGAGGGGTGACTATCAGCTCTTGGAGAAAAGAAAAATCATTTACTGTGACAAAAGGGAAGTCGAGTCCCACGGCAGCAAGTTTGGCAAATCTGATAGAGAGAAAATGTAGAATGTTTCCACTGGCTGTCTCTATTTTTCTCTGTAAGATTAAAGCTGAGAATGAGAAGATGGTAGTGATGTGTCAAAGATAGAGGAGTGTGTGTTTTATAGTGTCTGAATGTATAATAATTATCTATCTGTACCAAAAAACAAAGAAGATTACATTTCCATGAGAGTTTAATAACCGTACAGTCATTGCATAGCTCTCAGAAACTAATAGACAAAGCAGAAAAAAAATAGAGAGGGTACAGAAAATTTGAGCAATGCCACTAATAAGCTTAATGCAAGAGAGGTAGAGAGAAAGCCCCTACATCATTCCACATGAAACAAAAGAAAAACCATCAATCAGTGACATGCTAGGCCACTCACAATGCCTCAGAGAGGTCCAGAAAGTATTATCATATACATTGTTTTCTAAAACAGTCTAAAAATATTAGAAGTCAAAAATAAGCAAGATGCACACACAAAAAAGAAGAAATTTACTTAAAAACCCCACTCACAAGTAACCATAGAGAAAAATAACAATATACATTATAAAATATTTAGAATCGAATGATTATATTATCAAAAATAGAGGCTGCACAGCCAGGCGTGGTGGCACACACTTGTAATCCCAGTACTTGGGAGGCTGAGACCGGAGGATCTGGGTTCGCAGCCTGCCTCAGCTACTTAGTGAGGCTCTCTGCAACTTAGTAAGACTCTGTTTCAAAAATAAAGTATAAAAAAATAGGACTGGGGGTATAGCTTGGAGGCAGAATGCCCCTGGGTTCAATCCCCAGTACCTCAAAAAAAAAAAAAAAAAAAAAAAAAAAAAAAAAAAAAAAAAAAAAAAAAAAAAAAAAAAAAAAAAAAAAAAAAAAAAAAAAAAAAAAAAAAAAAAAATAGAAAGCTGGGTGTGGTGGTACACGTTTGTAATCCCAGTTCTTGATTGAGAAGCTGAAATGGGAGGATCCAGGTTGTTGGCCAGCCTCAGCAACTTAATGAGACTATATTTCAAAATAAAGAATAAAAATTAGGGCTGGGGATACAGCTGAGAGATAGAATGCGCCTGGGTTCCATCCCCAGTACTGCAAAAATAAAGAAATAAATGAATGAATAAATAAATACATAGAGGCTGCAACAAAATCAAGACATGCCTATTGTAAAACATTCCAGAAATACAGTGAGATGTCAATAAAAGTGAATTAACTCTTAATTTTATCACCCCAAATAATCAGCTAGCTTTGGGATTTTATTAGGCAATTTCTTTTTTTATCGGAGCACTGTAGTTCTACATCACGATTCAGAGTGATATTCTTAGGAGCTGATGTTCCAGGCTCAGCTCGACGCTCAGGCTCAGCAGATAAAGTGCTTTAAACAGAGCATCCTCGAGAAACAGGGAAAAGGTTGTTTTGTTTTGTCTTTTTTCCCCCTTGGGAATTTTGTGCAGTAAAAGATCACTAGATTTATTATTTAACTAAATATAACCATTTCCATTTTACTATAATTCTGACAAAGAAAGCTCCCACTTTCAACACATTTGATTCATCTCAAATTTAATGTGGTATTAGATGTGAGATGTGTTTCTACCTTGATCGATTTGGCTTGCCACTTTGTTTTTAAAATCGTTAACCAATTATCACATAGTAAAGAATAATTATTTTCTCCCAAAGACCTAAATATTGATCTTTTCAAAACTGTGCTTAAATTAGCTCGTTGTGTATTTAGCTGACCCAAAACTCGGTGATTGAAAGTACTAAGAATTTATCATTGCTTGTGAGTCTGCAGGTTAGCTGGACTGCTTTCTAGTCATGGCGGGGCTGATCTTATCCATGCGTCTACAGATAGCCTCAGCATGGGTGGGAGATTCCTGGGTGTTTGGGGTCTGGTGGCCCTAGAATGGTCTAGACTGGCATTGGTTGGAACCACTGAGCTCTTTCCAACACTGTCTTACATGCATGTGTATCTGTTACTCATATGAACCCAAGCGTGTTTTCATGGAAAACAAGAGAAAGCAATTCCAGGGGTGAGAGAGGACAAATCCTATGGTAAGAACCTGTCAATCATAGGCTGCATCACATTGACTAGTCTCCTACTGGCCAAAGGAAGACCCATGACTGAGCCAAGAGGCAGCTGGGGAAGGGACTGGTAAGCTAGGGTGCAAAATCAAAAATACAACATGTATACCGGGAGATTGGTAGTAAAAGTCACTAATAAAATCAGTCCACCACAATGTGTTCAGTGATGACCGTTCCATAAAGTGGTCCAAAATAAATATTCCACCTGTACTGACCTTTTTGGCTTTTTGTTCTGGTTTGTTTTTGTTGTTGTTGTTTATGGTTCTAAGCATTGAACCCAAGGACATTCTACCTCTGCGCTACACCCCCAGCCCTATTTTATTTTTTATTTTGAAACAGGGTGTTGCTAAGTTGCTAAGGGCCTCATTAAGTTGCTGAAGACTGGCTTTGAACCTGTGATCCTCCTGTCTCAACCTCCCAAGTACTCAGCTCCATACAAACCTTTTTTTAAAAAAGTTTATTCCAAATAAATATAAATTTAAAAAGCAGATTCTATTGTGAATTCTGTTTCTTTTTATTCTACTTTTTTACAATTTAGTGTTTTTTAACATATATCTATTTTTCTATCAAACAAATACTTTTCAATTTGATTATTCTGTACTTTCCATCTATGGAATTATGTTGTCTGAAAATAACAAGACTGATTGTCATCTTTTCTGCTACTTCTTGTTTTGTGTCTAAGTCAATGTGATATAACATAAAAACAGTGTTTTGTTCTAGAACTGAATGCAGATGCCTCTAATTTTTCAACATTAAATATGAGGCTACTATTAATTCAAGATAGCTATTCTTATAATGTAGAAAATGTCATTCCTTTTTTTTTTTTTAGTACTGGGGATTGAACCCAGGGGCATTCTACCTCCCAGCTACACCCTGATACCTATTTTTTTTAAACAGGGTCTCACTAAGTGGTGGAGGGCCTCACTAAGTAGCTGAAGCTGGCCACAAACCTTCGATCCTCCTATATCAGCCTCCTAAGAACAGGGATTATGAGCATGCACCTCCACACCAGGTTTGTCTCATTCCACTTAATTTTGTTTTTGCTCATCTAAAATGCAGTTACATTTGAAATGAAATGAAATTTGTCAAGATGATTGAAAACTTTTCTTCTTTGGATTTGAATGTGATTGATCATGCTAAAAGGCTTCCACAGTGCTTACTCTAGGTGAGTATTGTTGACATTATTCACCAAGCACAGTTATTGTTATCATTACACATATATGTGTAGAATGGGAGAGAATGTTTCTATGTCTCTATGGCTGTAAGATTGAAGTTTTGAGCTTCTGATGACCTTTTATACCACATGCAGTAATTCTACCTCTGAATAAAATAACTGTGAAAGAAAGCAGAGTTTGGTAGGGAGCAATAGTTTAAGAACTTTAAAACAACCCTGAGCACTTGAGAGTTGGAGACTGATAAGCATTCCTATTGTTGAAAATATTCATACATAGTATTGAATTAGTATTAAAGTGTTTGGATGGATTTTCTAACATCTAATACTCTTGCCTATGTTCATTCGTGGAGTTGTCTGTAATGTAGAGTATGTTTGGAGAAAAAAAACCATAGAAGTTTTGGTGTCCAGTTGAAGGATTTCTATGAATAGAATGTAAATGACCTGTACCTTTGAAATTTAATGAATCTTGGGCGATGGTAGAGTGCTTGCCTAGCATGCACGAGGCCCTAGGTTCAAGTCCCAGTACCACCTCTACCCCCCAAAATTGATGGATTTCACCTATCACATCTTTCCAGCTTGGTTTTAATTAGCAGAGGCTGATCTCAACTAGATTAAGCACACATAGAAAAAGATAGTCAAGAAAAGTTCCAGGCTTCAAGCTTATACCAGGCATTTTCCTCTTGAAAATTTAGGCAACACCTCAGAAGTTTTTATGTCTGCATTTTACACATTCCTGTTTGTCTCCTAGAATACTGGATGTTTTTAGGGGCAAAATGAACAAACACCATTAGGAAAGAACAAACTATTATTCTGTAACTAATATGGAAATAAGAAGGCTATAATAGGATATAGTTAGGATATAATACACAGAGGGGGCAATCAAATGTATTTTTTAATCCAAGAATTCTCATTACTCAGCTAATTATATTAAATCCTATATCTACAACTAATGGAAAGCCTATGCTTTCTATTAAACTAATATTGTATCTTATATTATCCTAAGGGATATTCAGAATAGTAGAAAATTCATTGCACCTTATAAAATGTACACCATGAAAACTCATATGAATGCTTCTGTTTCCAACAAAATAAAGTTACAGATTAAGGATGTAATTTTCGGATTTAACTTCAATCATCATTTAAACCAACAATAAGGGAAAAAAGAAAACTGGCAATGTTGCTATTTTCTCATGTAAAATATAAATAGTGCATCTATAAATATACTGCTCTGATTTGGATATAGTTTGAGTGTGCCTTCCAAGTTTTCATATGTTGAAATTTAATACCTTTCATGAGGAATTAAGAATAGAAACTTAGTCCAACTATCTTGTTTATCGACAGGGCCTTTACAAAGTGATCAGGGTTAGATAAGGTCCTTAGGACAGCCTCCCCATGACTAAATCTTGCTGACTTCAGAAGTAGAGAGACCGAGATCGAAAGAGACACACACAGACATTGATTGGTGACTCCCTGTCTCTTGCCATGTGATGCCTGAGGTCGCCTCAGGACCCTGCTAGCAAGAAGACTGTGAGGGCAGTAAAACCTGGCGTTAGGCTTCCTCGCCTCCTTTGGTGAAGGCCCCTGTTGTATGGAAAACTGTTAAGCATGTCCTTGAGAATGCCATTTTGTCTTATGTAACTCTGTGCCCTGGCTAGTTGCCACTTTTGCGCTGATTTGATATATAAACTGGACTGAGACATTCCAACATGCAGATGCGGGGATGTGAGGATTGGCGAATGTGCTGTGGGGAAATCTCCATGAGGAGCTCCCATGTGCCCCGTGAGCCTGAGCCGCCACTGGCTGCCAGAGGTGGAGGCCTCCAATTCAGCCCGAGATCAACCTATATCCCCCTCTCCCCCCATCCCCAGTGCCTCCCTGCTTTTACGCTTTTACAGAGGGACCGATTGAACCTGCAACATCCCAGCTTTGGTCAGTTGTGACAAAGGCCACCACCAGGTGTGGCCCATGGACCTTGGGCCAGGACAATGAGCTGAATAAATATCTTTTCTTTATAACTTGCCCAGTCTGTCATGTTGTGTTATTGACAACAGAAAACAGACTAACATAAGCGCTCACTTCAAAACTATATGAGTTCAGTTTTTGTCTGTATCTGGACAATGCAATTTTATCATATCTACACATAAAACATGGTTTTTTTATTTGACATTTGAGTCAAAGATTCCTATAAACTTGGGTTAGTGCATAATTGATCATTTCTTATTCTATTTTTTATAATTTTTTCCACTTTCAAATTTTGCACAATGAACCTGTATTTTGGTAGGGTCACAAAAGTCAGTAAAAATTTTTTTTAGTTCTATATACCTGATCACAAGAAAAAAATGTTCCCTTCCTTTTGCATTCATATTTTAAAATGTAAACATGTGAGATTATATATGGATCCTATAAAAATACTATATAATTATCACTGCATACATAGCGTCGTTTTGCACTGAATTCATACAAAATGTAATCTCCTTGATCAAAATTCCCTAATGAATATTTATTTTTGAATACAGCAATTGTGTTTTAACATAATGAATGTTGGAAAAAGTCTCAAGAGAGACTAGCTCCAAAGTCACTTAATTAATTTTAATTGGTCAGGGACTTAGAATTAATTGCTAGTACTTTGAATTGCTTTCGAATTGTTTCCCACACCTATTTATTAATTCAGGTCCTTAATAAGTGTTACTGCTACCTAAAATGTTTTCTCCTTTTCATCTTCTTTGCTAGTTAACACCTTCTCATCCTTTAAGACCCAGCTTCGACAATCACAATCCTGAGATCATGAGATCGTCTTGAACTGCTAGCTGAGGGTGAATTCCCCAGTATAGGTGGTAATTGTACTCTAATTTTTCTTCTCATATGACCAGTGTTTGTGATTTTATATAGACTAGATGGTGATCTCCTTGAGAACAGGTATTTTATTATTTTTTCTTTTACTGCTTTATCACTAGCACCTAGAATGGTAATAAAGTAAATAATATTTATTGAATTTGTTGATCAAACTGATTTATATGGTCGAAACTATAGTGAATAACAATATATTACCTACTGTACTTGAAAATTGCTTAGAGAGTTAAGATTTCCTGCCACAAAAAAATAAATAATTACTACATGAGGTATTGCATATGTTAATGACCTTGATTTAGCTATTCCACAATGTGCACATATTTCAAAACATCATGTACAACATACTTGTCATTTTAAATAAATATTTGATTAATGTTTCTTTCCTCTAAACTATTAGTTTGAGGGCAGGAGAGTGTCTGTCTAATCACTACCATATTGTCAGCTCCACACCCAGCTTCTAGCAGACAGCAGGCTCTCAATACAACCTTGTTCACCAAAGAGAGTTCAATTCCTAGATGGTTATGCTGGAGAAAGCTTAGTACACAGACCTTCCTTGAACAGTAAGTATAGTAGACAACAACTATTCAGTCACCTACCAAAGAAGTTGGGGTCAACCAAAAGGAAGAGAAGAGATGACATTTCAGTTTGACTGGAGCTAAAACACACTCATTTGGAAGTCCCTGAAGGAGCAAAGCCCAGATAGAGAGGTAAGCACACTCTCCATGTCTCTCATTCCAGTGCAGATACAGTATCAGTGAATGCTGGGAAAGAGAATATTTGCCTCAAGGCTTTCAGTGTCTGTGTGTAAACAACAGTTGGTTTTTAATATAAGGTTTGGCTTAATATGTTTCAAAGAAAAGGTGCAAGCAAAGACTAGGATCTCTTACCAGGCAATTCATATTGCTGCCAAATACACTCTGACAACTGGAATTAAGTACCTTAGACCAATCCTCTGTAACCGAGGGGGTAGAGTGATATATCATCAAATTGTCCCCTAAGTGATAAAGCTAGGGCCCTGTGGTATGTCAGTCCCCAGAGAGAAGCAACTGGGTAAATATACTATCTAACTGAATCCACTTAAATTCATTATGTTATTTTCTGACAAATTAAACTTCAACTCTTCATGAAAGAATATCAAGATCAGTTAAGAAAAATGCCCTCTGAAGTTTCCCTAGAAAGCATCAAGAAGCTACTGCCAGGCATGATGGCACACTCTTGTAATCTCAGTACTTGGTAGGGTGAGACAGGAAGATCGCAGGTTCACAGCCAGCCTCTGCAACTTAGTGAGACCCTGATTCAAAATAAAGAATAAAATATAGAGCTGGGGATGTGACTCAGAGGTAGAATGCCTCTGGGTTCAGTCCCCAGTTCCACAAAAAAAAGAGAGAAAGCAATATAGATGATAATATAGATGATGCCAAGCAAACCAACCATCATATGGGGATGTGGTCCAAATATTTACTTATACAATCATTTTTAGTCTTCTTTAGCTAAATTTTATAACCACACTTTCCTTATAATGAAGCTCTATCTGAGAGTCCTTTGTTTGATGTCTGACAACTATCTACATGAGCTCTCTGTGAACTCTTGCCAAATATCTCAGATACCAGAAGCAAAGAGAAAGGAAGAGGAGGAGCTTGGGGCCCCAGGATACACTTCAATAGCAAGTCCCTACTAACCAAAAGACCTCCCACCCAGCCCTACCTCTTAAAGTGTCCACCACCTCCCAGCAGCACCAACCTGGGGACGAAGACTTTACTACATGGGACTTTAGGAGAGATACCAGATCCAAACTATAGTAGACTGCAGGGCTGATAGGTGTATCCTAGAGAAGATGGCATGGACCCAATGTGCTACCCACCGCTGTGCTTGGTCAGGAAGCTCGATGGAAACCATTCATCGTGAAATCATGGGGTATCTCCTCATTTGGGTGACCAAGAAACCTGCTGGAGGTTGCTACCAGTGAACTGCTTTTGCAGTTCATCACAGTGGTGATGAATAGACTTGAGTGCGGGGCAGGGTCTTAGCAGACCACGGAAGACATCACAGCTGGTATATGCAACAGTGTTCGTTTCACACCAACATTCTCAATGTCCCAGGGAAAACAGAACATGGAGGCAGAGGATGGCCCTCCTTCTCTTCCAGTGGCTTCTGGAGAGAGCCTAGCTCTTGCAAGCCAGCTGGCAAAGGAGAAATGTAATGTGCAGATCGAATTCTATCATTACAGCTCAGGAAAAACAAGGGTGAGTTTGAAGCTGAGATACAATAAATAAACAAACAGCATAATCTACTCCGGCATATACTATACCTAAATATCTATATCTACAGCATTATATACAGTCCACTTCTATTTTGTGATTCTTAGACTTATGTATTCTGACTACAGAAGATAAACCATTTCACATTCAAAGAATATTCTGTCTTCTATACAATAAAGACTCTTCTTATCAAGATGCATTTAAGTAACACTATAACTGAGACCTCAGAAAGCCATTCTACTTTTCCAGTTGACAGGGGATGTCTTTAGACCAGTGAGTTCCTTAGGCATGAGCTAACTGCTGCACCTGCTTTGCTATGAACTGAATTCCTTGATCAGAAGCAATGCCGGGCAGGATATCATGCCTGAGGATATGGCATTAGGTAAGTCCACCCACAGTGGTCCCAGCAAAAGTATCACAGGCAGGGAAGGCAAAATCATATCCAGAATACTCGTCCTATCCAGTGAAGAAGATTCTGCCCTTACCATGGTGGAAACGGCTCAATGTAATCAATCAGCCACCATGTCTCTAGCTTGATCCCCAGGCATTAGTGCCTCACGGCGCTCTCTTGGGTGTTCATCAATAAGCAGTAGCAAAACCCAGTCCTTCCAAAGGGGAAGTCCACGCCGTTGGACTCAGAGAACCTCCATCCCTACCATCCTCCTGGGTCATTGAAAATCAAACAGTGGGGGCTTGGAAAAGAGGTGGACTGATAGCCATGTAATTGCCATTGAGAATATTTAGAAAAAGATAGATTTTACCAAAACTCTCAGCAAAATTGAGTTCTACTTTCCCTCATCTCTGACATGCTACATCCAGGACTAACTCTGTGGGTTTTTGCCTTTTCTGGCGTTTCCATCATCAACCTGCAGATGTGTTAATTCTACATACATAGAGGTGAATTTTAAATATCTACTTTAGAAAAGATAATTGTATTGTTGCCATCCAGCTTAAAATTAAATTTTTTCATTGTGGAAAAACAGAAATGCCATGATACATTCTTTGTTATGTCATTAGGCATTTCCTGTGGCTGTAACAGTTAAGTAGTTGTTTCTTTTTAATTGTGTAATGTCTATAGTCACAGAATTTATAAGTCTGTATCAAACTTTTCACCTTGATCCCAATTCTACTTCACTCCTAGCTTTCAAGAGCTATAATCTAATTGAGTTCTATATTCACAGGTTTTTAAGAGTTCTCCAAATTTTAAAACTTGTGTCAGCAATACCTCTTCCATTAATCAAAAACTTACCCCTAAGGCTGGCCTGGGCTTAGAATAAAACTTGTAGTATTTCTAAAACTCTAATTTGAGAGCAGATTACCTGAAAACTTTCTTAAAGAACCTGATTAGATAGATTTGGGGTGGTAATTGAGATTCTGAATTTCTGACATGTTCCAAGATAGTGTTGATGGGGTGCCAATCTGTGGGAGCATATTTTGAAAATAAAGGAGCAAACACAAAAATCATTCTGTTCCAGAACATTCTGCTCCAGAATACAAAAAACATTCTGTTCCAGTGTCTATTCTTATCAACTCATAGAAACCTGTTTAGTTTTCAGGAAATTCTCAATCTTGGCAGCCATTACTAAAAGTTAAAATATACATACCCATATAATATGAATATATATATACCATATAATATATATTGTGCTATATGCCATATTATATAAATATATACCATGTATATGGCTAAAATATACGTCCCATATAATATATATTATGCTATAGTAACATACTTTTAATAAAAATTAAAATACATATACTTTCAACTAAATAAGCATTAAAATAAATTAAATAAATAGCTATAACTCACCACTTCCTAGTTTCCTGAATTTTACTCTTGTCTATGCTCTTGAGGTCATTCATGTCGACTGTGTCTGTGTGATGGAAATATGTTTAATGGTGTCCCACTATACATGTCTTTCCAACTCTACTTCAGTGATATTTCATTGTAGCATGAAAGAACCATAGAAGTAATATTTATAGCCTAGAAATTGTCAAGCACTACAAATCAGTTCCCCACTTGCTTTTGAAGGGACTGTTGTTACACATTTACCAGCACACCACTGATCTGTAAGCAAGGCCTTGGTCCTGTAATCTAAAATGTCACCTTAGTCCAGTCTAACTGCTCTAACAAAAATACCATAAACTTGGTAACCTATTAACAACAGAAACTCATTTTTTACTGTTCTAGAGGTTGGAGAGTCGATGATCAAGGTGCCAGCGGACTCCATATCTGATGAGGGCTCACTGTCAAGTTCAAAGACAGCAACTTCTCACACAATGGGAAGGCCAAGCAGCTCTCACTAATCCATTCACAAGGGCTGTACCCTTCTAACCTAATCGCTGCCTACATTAATACTATATGGCTTCCACATTTAATACTATCACATGGGTATTACATTTCAACAATGAATTTGGGGAACACAAACATTCAGACTATAGGTCCCCAAAGGGTAGACTAGATGTGTTCAATGCTTGCTTTATAACAGCATTCAAATCTCAACCTTGAAAGACAAAGAGATTCCACTTTACTTCTCCCATATTTTCACAGAATAACTCTTTTAGCATTGAAACATTTACTGACTACAGCAGAAGAATAAATTTTGGGGGGAAATTAAATTTGTGGGGATTTAATGTCAACATGAGTTGACTCTGGTTGTTATATGCAGCTCAGAATTTCGCATAACTACTTCGACTGCTGAATGAAAAGAAATCCTACTAATAATTATCCTGGGAAGATAGACTTGAGCCACATGGTCATGATACATTAAATTGTTTTTATCATATTTTTCTGTGTATTTAGTCTTCCCAATTAAAATTTAAACCTCTCTGTATCAGAGTCCACTCCCAAAGAAGCCTTAAAAAATCCTCTTGACTGACTGAAATAAAATGATAAATAGACTGAAGTAAGATAATAAATATACTAGTCTTCATATAGAAAACAAAAGTCCCTTTGGATAATTTTAATTCAGTTCATATTTTATACTTCTCCCTGGACACACCTGTTATATGTTCCCCCAGCCTTCAACAACACCAGGATATTATTTAATTAGTTTCCTTTTTGGTACTGGGGATTGAAATCAGAGGCATTCTACCTCTGAGCTATACCCCCAGTCCTATTTAATTTTATTTTGAAACAGGATCTCACCAATATACTGATGTTTTCTCTCATATGTAGAAGCTAGGGAGAAAATAGGAAGCAAAAGAGACTTCAGATAAATGAAGAGATCAGCAGAATAGTGGAAAGGGATTGAGGGAGCAAGGTGGGGAGGGGGGGAAAGGAGGACTGAGGAAGGAAACTTCAACTAATGCTATGCCCATACATGACGAAATCATTACCAATCTCACTAACATGTCCGGGGAAGGGGGAGGGGGGAGGAGCCTGGCGTGTGGAGGATAATACATCAAGTGATGTGTGTTTGTGTGTTTGTGTCATTTTAAATTTCACTATGATGTATAATCACAATGCACCAATAAAAGTATAAAAATGAGTATCACTTCTCTCTGCAAAGGAGAATTACAATATATATGAAAATGGGTAAAATATACTGACTCCAGACATTTCAATTTGTGGAAACTGATTAAAGTTTCTGCCAGGACATTCCTCAAGTGTGAATTTTCAATATATAACTACAGTATTTTTAAAGCATTTTAGATTTGTTCCAAGCGCAATATTTATTACCAACGTGAATGTAAAAAGGTTTTTCTGTAAGTTACTTAGAACTACATCATGACCATGAATCTTGAGATAAAAAAGATCAAACTAAATTACCTGAACACAGTCAAGTTTGTACATTAAAAGGATACAATGTTAAAACACTCACACCTGAAGTGCTTTGTATTATTGACTGATTTTGTAAATCACTTATTCTTTCTAAAAGTCTTATCTCTATAATCAAACTGGAATAAATCATGCTATTTTGCAAATGTTTAATGAGCACTATCATGTGGTAAATACCCTACTAATTAGGATTTTTGCATTTCAAATATCAGTAAAACAGGAAACCTACAATTTGAGGGGCTTATAGTCTAAGAGAGGGAGGCAAATATGTAAACAAATAAATATATTTTTAAAAAACATGTTTTAGGTGTCATCAGAGAAATGCATTAAGAGTAGAGTGGTTGACACACCAGAGGGGCAGATTATTTATTCTTCCTAGAGAAATAACTTAGAGTTAGGAAAATATTCAAGTGATTCAAGCTAAGGAAAAAAAATCTCAAATTATTTTATTTATAGCATTAAGTAATTTTAAGTAGCATTTTACTGTAAATTTATTTTTGATTAATTACATAAAACAATAAAAACAGAAATAAATAAATATATAAAACAATTAAACAAAAAATGAAAACAATAAAAATAAAACAAAAATCACTTGTAATTCTACCATCCCAGTATATTCACTTTTATCTTTGTACTTTTTAATCTTCCTTCTTTTCAAAATATGCTTTATTAATAGTATTTGAGTAATGAAAGTTTATTAGCTAATCTTTTTTACTAAATATTAGCCATTATGGGGATTATCTATGCCATTTCCTAAATTTGAAAAACATAGCTTTTAATGGTTACAAAGTATTCTACTTTAAGATTTGTCTTTATTATAATACAATAGAAAAAAACTTTTTTAGTTTTGTTTTGTTTTTGACTAGCATAAATACATCTGTGACAAATTCCCTTCTAAAACATTGTTATGTGAATAAATGTTTTTCCCCCCTAGAATAAATTCCCAGGAGTGCAATTACTAAATCAAAGGAAATGAATATTTTAAAGCTTTTTATACAAATTACCAGTTTGCCTTCAAGAAAGATTGGTAATCTATATGCCTGTCAACAATGAATTAGAGCTTCCAATTACATGCAATCACAAAATTGCCATTATTATTTTTTTAAAAAATGATACACTCACAAAAAAATCCACTGTTTTCAACTTAGTAGTTAAAAAACAGATTGTGACTTTATTTTGCATCTTCAGTCTCTAATGGCGTCAGGCTTTTTCAGACTTAAAAGCTCCTTCCATTTCTTATTTTTGCCTCATTCTCTGATCTGCCTAGTGCTCTCTTGAACTGCTCAATTATTTAAGTAGCTCGTTAAATATTAAAATTTAAGTATCTATCATAAACTCGCAAGGATTTCCCGTGTTTATCACTGCCTTTTAATTTTATTACTGATTTAATATGTCTATTTTATTGAGCATTTAGAAGGCTGAAATCTTGAACATTCAAGATCAATCTATTTTTTCTTTATGGTTTTTGTCTCTGTAACAAGCTTAGAGAAACTCTGCCTACTGCAGGATTACATAATAGTTAACTAAAATTTTATTTAACCATTTGATACATTTTTTATTTTTACATTGAAGTATTTTATTTTTCTTTTTCCCATTTGACAATTTCTAATCATAAGTGCCTTTTTACCTGGGACTTTAAATATGTGGTACTCATATGGTATACCTTTCATTTGCCTGATAAAACCTAGCTTATTCTTTTATTTGAAGCTCTTTTGTACTTTAAAAGAAATGGCACTCTTAGCTGGGCATGGTGGTGCATGCTTGTAATCCCAGCATTTGGGAGGCTGAGACCGGAGGATCTGGGTTCGCGGCCAGCCTCAGCTACCTATCGAGGCACTCTGCAACTTAGTGAGACCCTGTTTCAAAATAATGAATAAAAAATAGAGCTGGGGGTGTAGCTTGGAGGTAGAATGCCCCTGAGTTCAATCCCCACTACTGAAAAAAAAATGTCACTCTTAATTAGTAAGATTTTTGCTTATAGCTTACCAAAAAGTTCCATCTTTAAATAAAAATAGTGCCTCCAGAATTATTTTTTATACCTATAACATTTTTTCTTAATCTTTGTGCCACTAAATATTTAAAGTAGCTATCCTTTTTTTTTAGAGTTTTATTGATTCCTTGTAATTATATATTGTAGGGAAATTCAAAGTGATGTGATATTTTCATAAATGCACCAACATTTCTTGGTGTGTTTCCTGCCACGTCCTACCCCAACTCTATCCTCCCTTTCTCCCCTGCACACCTTAGTGAGGTTGGTATGATACCTTCACAGATGAATATAACCGTATTTGGTGTTTCCTTTCTCTAGCCTCCTTTTTATACTGTTGCTTATAATGACCAATTCTTCCCAAATAGCACCTATATGTCTTTTTTTCCTCTGCTCAAATTTAGCTCAGGTTGGATGTTTTCTAGTTTTATGGTTTTTTTCCTTTATTATATAGATTTTTTTAAATTTTCATTTTCCTTCATATAATATACAATGCTTTAGAAGACATATCCTGTTTGACGAGTGCTAATCTTTTAAGTTTTTTTGAGTTTATCTCATACACATATCATTTTTGTTAATATAATCTGAGGTATTATACAGCAACTGCTGTCAAATAATTTTAATATTAACAAATTCATTTTCATTTTTACATAAAAATAGTTTGATTTTATTCGATGTCAGTATTCCTCATTATTCTATTGAATGATAATATTTATTTATTTATTTATTTACTTGTTTATTTATTTATATTCTGTTTTATCTTCTCAGCCTGCCATTTAACTTCTGATTTCAACCTTTGTCAACTGGTGCTATCCAGTGATTTTTTTTAACAGTATCATATAGGTAACATTTTTACATACCATTTCTATATCTGAGTATATTTCATCTCTATATTTAAGTATATTTTCATCTCCCTTAATGAACAAAAGACAAGCTGACTGATTATATTACCCGATTGCACATGATGTACTTTCACAAATAGATCAAAGTCAATCACTAAACTGAACTTGAGGAGGGAGGGCGAGAGAGTGGGGTGGGAATTGGGGAAGCGTTAAATGAGAGATGTGTGCATGTATGCCTTTATCAGCTTATACCTAACAAAGATGTATGATTACAATGCACCAATTAATAAAAAAATATTTAAAACTCCTACAAAATATGATGCACATCTTTAGCATTTAGGGTTACATAAGACATTTTGGTAGACGTCTTTTTTTTTTTTTTTTTCTGAGTGCATCTTTATGAAGGATTTATACTTGAAAGGATTGGTCGTTTTGTATTTTAAATTTTGTTTTCCTTTTGCAGATTCAGGGTATTATTAATGAGTCTATTCTCATGGTCTGAGCCTTTCAATTTACATATGCAAGGTAGTTTTAATTGACTGTGATTTGGGCTGTTATTGCTCTCCAACTAGTTTCTTACAGTTTTTATTCAGCAATAAGATTAGTTCTTCATTTCTTTTTTTCTGTCATTTACCTCTGCACTATTGAAGAACTTCTGATTGTACTCTTCCACATCATCCTTCCCATTCTCTACTTTTTAGTTCTGACCTTTATCCAATCATGGGTGGATTATTATTTTATTTGTTTTTCTTGTTTTTTTAAATTTTTTGCTATTTTACTTTTAGACAACTTGTTGCCCTCTTTGTCTTAGACATTTTTTTAAAGATAACATCCTATGGTATTATATTTTGTCTAGTTTATCTTTAGAGCTTCCTGATCTTTTATCTTTGGAATGATGTTCTCTGGCATTCCATTAATCTTTTTAAATCTCCCTCAGGTTTTTTATTAAATGGTTTAGTGATAATTTTCAGATTTATCTTCTCCCTCTGCCTTCATGATGTTCCTTCCCTTTGACTTGTGCTATTTCCCATAAGATTTTCTTTCTCTTCTTTTCCTTGAATGAAGCACAATACGTAGAGATAAGGCTTTTCCCAACAGATCCATGGTGTGATCTGCTCATATGCTATTCGTCTTGTGTAAGTAAGTTCTGGTTCAATTGCATCCTTAGATTTGCAGCTGGAGAGTAGATTATTGTGCAGAAATCCAATTTCAATACATAGTCTCCAGTGGGACATTTATCTGGTGCAATGTTGCTTCAATAGGGTTGAATCTTCTTTTCCACTTCCTATTTAGTTTCTCTGGGTTGAAAAATTTCATACTCCTAAGTCACTGTGGGGAGAGTTCTCCTGAATTCCTTTTTGTATCTGTTTTCTTTTCTTCTTTACAGCTTATCAGTTTACTAGGCTAGCAAATTGTGTGTGTGTGTGTGTGTGTGTGTGTGTGTGTGTCTGTTTGAATTTTGAGCTTTCACATTTTTTGTATTTTCTCACATATTGGTGAGAAATTGAAAAGAGCTCAATCTAGAACTGCTAAGTAGAGGTTATTTTAAACTTACATATAAAGCCCCAAACTTATGCCCCTAATGAAGATCTTTCTACTTAATACTTAACTTCAGACTCTTTCAGTTGCATATCTGACTATATTTTTTAGTCCATTGTAATAGACTGAATCATACCACTTCTTCCCCCCCCCCGAAAAAATTTATGTGTTGTAGTTCAAACCTCTGGTTCTTCAAAATGTGACTCTAATTAAAGATAGGTTTTTTGTTTGCTTGTTAGTTTTGCTGGTGCTGGGGATTGAACCCAGGGTCTCAGATATGATTCTCAAGTGTTCTACCACTGAACTAACACCCCAGCCCCAAGATGGGGTTTTTAAAGAAGTAACTAAGTAAAATTTGTATTATTCTTGTGTTCCTTAATATGACATTACTTGAGTCCTTGTAAGAAGAAAGTTGGACACAGACACATACAGATGGAAGACCACATGAAGACACAGGGAAGAAGTGGTCATCCACAACCCAGGAGAGACCTCAGAAGGAACCTTCTAATGCCTTGGTCTTGGACTTCCAGCCTCCAGAATATGAAAGGATACAATCCATTGGTTAACACACCCTAACTGTAGTACTCTGATATGGCAGCCCTGGAAAACTATATGTCCTTTTACTCTCCCACACTGATAGATGTCACCGACTCTTGTCTTCCTTCAAGGTCCTTCCCCCTCATACATTATCCTCATTCTCATCCCATAACCCCACTTCTGAAAAATAGAAGCAATCAGAAAAGGCATTGACAGACATCCACACCACTTCTACCTATAGACACTAGCTCATAAATGGAACTGAATAGAATATATAGAAAATCTGAGGCCTTTTCGTTCTCCATTCCCACTGCTGAATGGCTCTTCCCTGAAATATCTTCATGGCTAAACTACTTCCCTCCCTCTTAGTGGAATTTTCCAAATGTCACAGTTGGACTCTGACCAAGCTATTTTAAATTACAATGTATTTCCCAACCCCCAACTCACACTCTACCCTGATTAACTTTTCCACAGAACTTCATAAGATACCATATAATTTATGAATGTGTTATGTTTGTTATCTATTGTCTGGTTTAAATATACATAAATATATATGTTTGTGTATTATCTGATATAAATCAGGCAACATACATCACTGTCTGGCACACAAGAGATGTTTAATATATGTTGGTTAAACAAGGTAGTAAATTCAATACCTTTGAATAGTAACAACTTTCCTGTGTTGTGTGCGGCATTCTTATAAATAGGATAGTCAAGAGAGTTGAACCTGATGACATACAGGGAAAAGTAACAGAAACTTAAATACTCTGGACATTCTGATTAGTTATCTGTGTTCTAGGACAATGGATGATGGATCCAGGATTCATATTGGTACCACCCTATTTATTTAGTGAAAGTGTCTTCTCTTTTCTCTGATGCCTAAGACAGAAAAGAAGCTGCAGACTCCCTGTGTAAATTTCCATTCTTAATGAAATTTGTTTACTATTTTACTGACCTTTCCCACCAAGTCTCCCCACTCTGGCTCCCTTGCATAGGCCAAACTCATTCTCAAGGAGGCATTCCTGATCTTTCTCCCTTGGAGAGACTCATTTGTCTCAGCTATGAGGCAATGTTAAAAAGAGATGAAGGCAGTGGGATCAGAGCCCAGTAGCCTGAATCTGAGTTTTCATCTGACCCTTCCTGGTAAATTTGACTTGTCTTATCTAAGCTTCCTTATCTGTAAAATGCATGTGATGAAGATATATCTTACAGAGGTCATAAGAATTGAACTAAATAATGCACACAAACTATTTGATAAAGTTTTTACAAAGAGTAAACACTCTAAAAATGTTACATGTTGTTGTTATTGTTATCATTGCAAATCGGCTCTGTACCAACCCAACACTGTCTCAGACAGCAATCTCACTGCTGTGACCCAATAAGCCTGATCACACACAATTTAAAGGAAGGGATATTTATTTGCTCACAGTTTTTGGAGATTTCAGACATTCAATCCATGTGAAGTCAGGTCTGTGGAGTTCAGGGCAGAGCAGGGAGAAGCAGGGAAAGAGAGAACAAATGCCTTGTGCTCTCATCATGGGGGTAGAATCAAGAGAGCAAGTATGGGATTCAAAGACGCAAGCTCTGTCCCCAAGACCACATCCTTAGGGACCCACCTCCTCCGGCCACACCCGGCTGCATAGGTTACCACCAGTAAACCCATTGCAGCCCTCATGACTTAATTCTGAACATTAACACCTGTGCTCTTTAGGAGAGATTCTATAGTGAACCATAACACATACCAAGGATGATTTTTTCTTAGACATCCCTACAAAATTTGGCAAGTATGCAAAGGATCAGAAGAGGGAGGAGGGGAGAAGAAAAGGAGGCTTTAGAAAGGAAACAGACCAAATAACACTATTTCCACATATGAAAGTGTCACTAACAACCTCACTACCATGTATGGCAAATGGGCAGGGGGTAGAGTTAGGAGGAAAACACACTAAGAGATGTTGTATGCATATTTGTCTGTATCACTTTGAATCTCATGAGGATGAATAATAATACTGCATCAACAAGTTTTTTTTAATAAAAAAAACTTGCTAAAAAAGCAATTTCCGCAACAGCAATTTTTTATCTTGTTCCCTTAAAACTAGCATCGGTCAAACTAAAACCTTATTTTCTCTAATTTTTAATTTATTTTTGGATATTGTAATTTGGGCTTTCTGCAGACACATCTATAGGCAAAACTTTTACCCAGCCCTGCCCTGCACTGAGTATTGCTCACTTCCTGCTCTTTGGAGCGTCCAATGTTCTTTATGACTGTGAATAGCTAAGTTATTACGGTTCTCCAGTACAGAAATGTTTGACTACCTGGAACTCAGCCCCTCTAGCAGAAGATTTTCCTGTCTCATAGGCTATCATATCTATAGTACACAAACTGTCTTCATAGATCTGCCCTTAACTTTATTTTACTCTGTTTTTGTCGCCTTGCTTCTAAAATCTGTGCTTGTTAAGATTATACATAGACTCATACAAATATTCCCTACATTTTATGCATTATCTCCACATAGACACATACCATGAATATACATGGGAATAATATCAAGTCATAAAAACTAGTTTCTAGACATATTTCAATGTATGATAACTTAATATGCTAAAACTTTACCGATCCCCTAATATGTGCTAGTTTTGAATAAAACAATTATGATTCCTGCCCCAGTACTTTGTATTACAATAATAAAAAAAAAACCCTTCAAGAACTAATCCCAAACATTAGAAAAGCAGGGAATGGAATGGCCTGAGGTTAAATACAATACATTATTAATTTTATGTCCAAAAATGTTGCTTTGAAATTATATATATATTTTGTACTCCAAGAATATTCAGTTGTTTTAATGAGAATTTCAGTGAAGTCATTCAAATAACTTCTTTAAAATCAAAGAGATCTGTGAAAGAACAAATCTGTAACTCTTCTTCAGAATTCCTGATTTTCATCAGGAATTCTTGTACAATGTTATTTGAAAAATCTACTTTAAATGAATGCATGTATCTATATCTATTCTTTAATTAGAAAAAAAGGAACTTTATGAATAAGGGCTCAACTCAGAAGCCTCAGCAAGCTGTCCATTTTGATGTAGCCTCACAATTAACTAGAAAAATTTCACATTTTGCCACAGATTTATGGAGTGTTTGATCCAGAAACAACTCAGTAAGTTGAAGAGTCTCCAGCACCTTTGGCTTTTTGCCCAGTTGCAATCAAAGCAACATTTTTATTATCAAGTGGTTTCTTTCTGCCCTTTTGATGTCCCTTTAGCTTGTTAAACACAGGCCCAGTTCATCCCTTTCCATGGAACTTTTCCTCAGCTTGATTCCTAAGGGTAGATGGTATTTTTTGAGACCCTGCTCTGTCTCTTTGACCTACCTTATCAAATCCCATAGTTACAAGCAGACCTTCAGGTAAGGATCAGGATGGAGAAAGGGGCTACAAGTGTTGATCAAAATTCAACACATTGATTCTGGAATCTGACTAGAGTGAACTAGTTGTCACATCTACTTTCTCAGTTGGAAAGAAAATGAAATACATGTGCCCATCTAAACCCCTTTTGTGCCAGTAAGCCTCCAGAAAATTGTAGCTTCTCTTTGCAAAGTTTTGGGAACCCACATAATTTGTAACTGAATATCTTTAAGAATAATAGTTGTTTTAATAAGAATTCCAGGTTACTAGTATGTTACAAAGGTAATTTTCAACTGATGGTCAAGACTGTCCACACTCTCATTAGTGTGTTTATTAATGTGAATGTTTGTTTTGAACAATTTAATAATAAATTACTTAACTACAATTGGCACACTAAAACTCATTTGTCATGCAGATATGTTGACTCGTCTTGATGTGCTTTGGTCTATCTAGATATTAAAAACAAACATTGCCTCTTTAGTTGTTGTAACCCACATTCGATCTAAATTCTCTATGAGGAAAAAGAAAAGAAAAGAAAACAAGTCTGAATTTTCCCCACTAGAACCTCAGAATTCTCATACTAAGCAGCATAGTAGTTGCTCAACAAATGTTTGTGGAATCAATCTATGCATGTTAAATGAATAGACAAATCAACTCTGAAGGAATAGGAATTATTTCTAGCTCTTGACCCAAATCTTCCCCCATGCATAAAAACATGAAATCTGCAGCCAAATTGTTCAATAATGATACACTCCTAAGCCTTCATAAGAGGCTATCCCTTAATTTCTATTAGTTCAAAATTTTGACCTCAAGCTTATTTTGATCCCTTTATTGCTAAAACCTGACACTCTTGTCCTCTCCATGTTAACTAAAATGGTAGCCTTGGTTTTACACTTATTTCATGGATATCTGGCTTCTCTCTGAGGCATATGAAAATCTCAAAATTAGCTAATTGAGAAATAAAAATGGAGTCTTAATGATTTCCAGTGAAGATTTTCTTTGTTATTTTTCTCAACCATTCTCTTCTTTCCCCTATTGACAAAAACTATCAAACAAATAAAAACAACCTGCGTTTTGCCTCATGGCCAACATCACAATTGACTACAGGATCTAAATACTTACCTTGCTCTAATCTTCCAGGAAACTTTCAGAGATTCACCTGACAGAGAAAACTGATGCCTCAATTACACCAGATTAGGATCTAGCTCTATGTCCTTGATGAATAATATTAAAAATGTAAGTAGCTTCATGCATATTTCAAAGCACTATAAATATAGCAACTTAATTTCTTCTTTTTTTTTAAATTCAAGGAGAGTTAGCAAGTTCTTTCCAAAGAAGTGTCAAAAAGTCATTGTTAGCTTCTGGATCAAATCTGAGCAAGTCTCATCAAAGAGACAAACTCAGAGCAAGTGTTTATCTCCATTACTTCCAGTATTCCCCTAACTGAATGATAATACATAAACAAACCCATTGCATCACAGAGAATGGTCCATCCAAAGAGAGGAGATTTTTAACTAATTACTGACAGGCAGAAGCAGAGTGAAAGCCTGTTGACAGATTAAAAACAGCAGTGCAAATTATGAAGAAGAGGATGATAACACAGGAGGGTGTTTATCTCTCAAGGCAGACTCCAGAGAGGTTCCAGACTTCATCTAAGTATAAGTACTAAGGCAGACAAGGGAGAGGAAGCAATATGATACAGAAATAACTTCAGAACTAGTTAATGTCTTACACTTGAAGTTTCCTTCCTTCTCCTCCCAAGGCAGCCCAGCTATACCCCATAAACACTTGAGAACACCAGATAAATATAGTCAACTACCATTAAAATATAAGGCTGGCGGGGGGAGGGGGGCACTGGTGGGATGGTTTCTGAATGCTAGAGAAAAGCCCTACCCATTTTGGTTTGTTGGAGGGGTCCCTATCTAAAACCAATTCCTTCCATCTCATCCTCAAGTAAAGATTAAGGTTGCCTAGGTTTCTGTCACATAGTCAGAAACCTAGGCAACTCAAATTCATAGCTTTCAGCATTCTCCAAAGGGTCTTTGAAGGAACAGCCTCCACTCACACTGTATCCTATAAATATTTTTCTGTAGCACCGACTATTAAATATTTAAATCACAGTTCATTTCTATCAATTAAATTAGTATTATAAAATATTATAATGTATACTTCATCAGTCAATTGTTATTGAACACATTATGACATATCTAAAAAATTTCTTTTATGTTGAGCTTTTGAGAATGCTCCAAATGAACAAGACCAACATCAAGGTCATCATAATCTTGGGTCAAACATTTATTAATAAGAGTGCCACAAAATAAAATTTCATCGAATATGTTAGTATTCAACTGAATTGCCTCATATACTAAAGACAAAACAAAAAAATTAACACGAATATAATCCTACATAACCATTTATTAAATATATGTACTGATATTTTCAAAGATGACTTAATAAAACGTGAAAGCAATATTTTAAGGGAAATATTTCCAAAGATTTATTATAGCAAATGTATCTCAAGATATTAAAGATAATCCATGTTAAATTCCTTCTCAACTATTCACTAGTTTCAAGAAACTGAGCATTTCAAGAAATTGAGCAATACGCCTAATCCTTCTGAGTATCTTTTTCTTAAACATCCAAATGGGATTCCTAGCCAGAGTTTTTGTTTACAAGCAGTGGAGATCAACACAAGCTAATTTAAACAGATGAAGAATGTAATGGAAGGCAACTGGATTGCTGCAAGCTTGTAGAGTAGCTCTGTTACAGGTTCATAGGATGGTCAGAAACCAAGGGAGGTGAGATGACACACAGGAACATTCTGCTTGGGACATCACTGTGGCCTGTGGCACAGACATCTCAGACACAGGGAGTCAGTTTAGAAAAAAAAAACTGAATCTTTGGATCATTACCTAAGTAGATATACCCAGTTGACCCGCTCTCCACCTACCTTGAGAATCCCTGAAAATAAACCTAATGGCTAATATTTTTATAGCACATATCACATAAATGACACTTTTTGGAACTCCCCATAGATCAAAATCCTCACAACACCACAGAAGGTACTTTTACCAACTAATTAATGCTGTTGTTCATTGGTATAAGCTATGATTAGTCTCATTACACAAATTAGGAAACCTGGGCACAGAGATGTTAAGTAATTTGCCAAAGCTGGTGAGTGTGATGCTAGAATTAAAAGCTTCTCTTTACATTAATTTGTGTATCTTCCATGGCCATTAATAAGCCAACTTCATAGATTATCAGGGTGCCTGGCAGAGGGTGTCTGCTCAGTAATTATGTGAGAATGCTAGTTCCCCCCCCCCCAAAGCTTTGTAAAACAGAGATAACTGATCATCAAATATTTTGCAATGGGTTGCTGAACTATTTATATTTCAGGAACATAGTCTGCATTCCTATATTGCAAGAGGGTAAAGTATCTCTTTAGTAGAATGCACATTGGTGTCTGCAGATCAAAATTCCACAGACAATAGGGAAACATGGACAGAATCAAGAAGAGGACTTCAGCCTAGGTTTCTCCATCTATTTCACACAATTGCATTCAAAGAAAAAATATCATTTGCAAGGCAAAAATAGTGAAACCCACCATAAATGACTGCCTGATTTTCCAAAATTTCCTGACCTCTCTTGATAAGAAAAGGAATCAGTAACTCAGACCACCTATAACCCATTTATAGCAAGTCAGTATGAGTGAGGAGAGGCACATGTGTGCCTTAGAGAATATTCTCAGATATCAGCAATCATTATTTGAGGTCATACTTTAATAAAATATTCGATGTCCTCTTTTTAAAAACATCAGAAGGTTATTAACTAAACTCATCAAAACTGCCTACTTCATCAGGGCATGGTGGCACAAGCCTGTAATCTCAGTGCTTGGGAAGCTGAGATAGGAGGAACACAGATTTCAGTTCAGCCTCAACAACCTAGCAAAACCCTGTTTCAAAATTAAAAGTAAAATGAATTGGAGGGATAACTCAGAAGTAAAATACCCCTGGGTGGGACCCCCAGTACCTGTGGGGGCCAGCCCTTGAGGCAGTGGGATCCGGAGTCCCTCAATAGGTGTGGATTGAGATGAGGTCGAGAGAATACGCTCACACCGCATGCAGTGTAGAGGCATATCTGTTTATTGCTTGTAGGTAGCTGTTTTTTATACTATCTTTTTTGCAGTGAGGCATATAGAACAGGAATTTTTATAGTCTTATTTTTCTAAAGGTTGAGTAGGTAAATCTTAACTAGAAAAGCCATTTCTCATGGTTTTTGATGGAATTAAGAAAACAGTAAAGGTTACAAAATACAATACATATATAAAGATTCTTTTAGTACAAAGCAGTGTTAAAGGATAACAACAAATAGTCTATATTCATTAATTTAAATCTTTACTATTTGTTTAGCTCCTTTAGGCAGTGTTCTTATCTTTTTCTCAGGCAGCTAGAGAGTTAATGTGTCTTGTGAAATTTTAGGAAGACAAGGAGGAAACTATCTGTCTAAAAGCCTTCTTTACTCATAGATAAAATAGTAGACCTAAGTCTCTTTGACTTATTTTGTTTCTATACCTGTGTGCTGAGAGGGAACATAAGGCTGTTTAGTAACTCGGCTTGCAAAGTCCGTTTCCTGACTAATGTTTGTATGTGGTTAATGAATTTCTTATGGATTGTCTTGAGGCACTGCTTTTTCAGCTAATATTGAGGAATTATAATCCGTCCAGCCAGCTTGTGTTTCTAAGAAATTTTCCTTTACAATTAATGTGAAAGCAAAACCCAAACCACCCAAAATTTCTAGAATATAACATAATGCAAAGTGGGATATGCCACACATTCCTCCTTTTGGAATCGCCTGCCTTGCAGGACTCCAGCGGACCGAGCCTTGCTCAAGATCCAGCTATTAAGGAGCTGTGGCAAGTACCCCCCAAAAATAAAGCTTATTTCATGTGCATAGATTTTCAGATTCATGCAAGTAATGTTCTTAAATTATGTCATAGAAAAGGCTTCAAATATTAATGTGGAAGTTATGAAAAAGACAATGGCTTCCTTGGGGCTAATGCAGTAGGGAGATGCTCTCTGTCCTTGAGTGTCCACCTCTGCCTCCTGGGAGGCATCTTCACACTCTTGGAGCGACACAGCAGTTCATGGGGATGATGATTTATGTAAAGGAGTCTTCTCTCTGACTTTCCTAGGCATCCCACTGTACTAGTCTACTTATAGCTCCACAAATGCACTCTGCTTTCTTCACCCCTGGATTTTTCATGCAAATCAAGCCAGAAGGACCTCATTTCTACCTTAGTAACCACAATCCAAGCCATGAGGACAGTAGTGCAGGATCTTTAGCAATCCTCACCTTTGTTTGGCCACCTGGACAACCAGACAACCTGGAAAAGCACCACTCAAGAGAGTAACCTCACTGAGACACTGGTATGCACCTCCTGACATCTCCCTGTTAGACATTTAGGGATCTGTGCAACGGGGGAGGGGGAGCTTTCCCATGCAAGAATAGAGGCCAGGAAAATCAAGCTATACAGTGAAATTAAATTTAAAAGTATAAAGTGCTCTTAATGAGTCTATTGCATGCCAAAAACTAATTATTTTATTAGCAACATAAAGGCAAAGAAATAAAAACTTTGATGGTTCAAAAATAAATCTCTTCCATTAGTTTGGATATTTTAAGTAAAAAAAAAATTTAATTGGCCTCTTTCTGAAGCTTCTCTTCATGTGAAAACTACTGGAGTAAATAAGTATTTTTTTTTATCTTGAGTGCTTTTTAACACTGAGGGAGAGGAAAGACAAGTCTATAATAGAAGTCAGCCATGCCCTGAGAGTCCTGAAGTCACTTAAACATGCAAATGAAAATGTAAGTGTGCTCCTAAGCAAAAAGTTCTGCTTTAGCTGAGCCTCAAATGACTTTGGTACAATTCCAATTAAACTAAAGTGAGATGTTTCTTTCCCAAAGTAAGGCAAGGTTATTCATCATAATGCATCAAGAAACACTCCCAGGACAGTCTAGGTGGTCAAAGGAAAGTTCCTATTTCAGGACTTGCTTGACACCATTTGGAATTTACATGTTCACACATGAACACCTTTGTGTCTCCCAGAGTGGCACAGACCCAGTGTCCAGAGTCTCTGAGCTGCTGTCACCAATGATACCACTAGTGGAAGACCATGTGACTATCACAAGCCTCTGAGAAGCATCTGGAAGACGAGTTCATCCTGCATCCCCAAGTGTCAAACGGAAACATTCACACAGAACGTGAATAACAACTAACAAAATTAACAACCGGATTTTGTGCATTGCTCTCATTATCATTCAATGTAACAGATTTTTAATAGGAAATTTCAGGGATTCCACCCTGATTATTTTTTAGTCACTATTTTAAAAGGAAATTGTGTACTAATAATGACAGAAACATTCTCAGTTCTAAATCGCCTCTATCAAATTTGCTGAATTTTGCACTCAGTTTTCCAGCAGGATCTCCAATGTTGTTCAAAATCCTACCTGCTGCAACCACAGCCTCTGGCTCCCTGCCCCACTCTCCCTGTCATGGGCTGCTCCTTTGTGGAGAGTCCACTGTGCCTGCACCCTGAGGTGCCTGCAAGCACCCCCCCCATTATATACAATTTAGCAACCTAGAAAAGCTAGATGAATAATCCAGCCACGTGCCCTAAGGTGATTCATTTATATTCCCCGACCCCCTGATCCTCCCTAGATGCTGTATTCAAAAGCAGGTAATCTAGTGGGAGTTGTCAAATAAACTCATATGTATTTTGGTTTTTTAAGAACTATGCAAGCTCACCAACAGGTTACTTGGGTTTATAGGATAAACCATATCACATTTCATATACATATAGATGGAGATAGTTAGACTATGTGACTGTGACATAATGGCATTAACTCCATAAACTTTGTTAGCGGCCATTCAGATTTCTATGCGTGTTTATGCAGATGTCTACATTTGCACACCTATGAGTGTGTGTGTATGTGTGTGTGTGTGGTACTCTTCTCATTGTGAGTGTGCTCTCCTATATCCTACTGTGGCTTTCTGGCTTCACCCACCATCTCCATCTCCTTTAACACTATGATAGCCCAAACCATACAGGAGGCTGTGTAAGATGTTTCCCATCACAATAAACAGGAAACAAG